>BHFT01055065.1:0-11420 GCA_004320025.1 Laticauda laticaudata | reverse complement strand
CAATAGCTGGGATGTAGGCACGTTGGTGCACTTATGCATGCTCCCTACAGGCCTCTTTAAGAAGGGTCAAAAGTAGGCAGTCTAAGGTTAAAGTTTTTGGGGTTTGGGGAAAGAAACCACAGTGACAGAAATAGTTATTCCAAACATTGACACTCTGTTGCTGAAGTTGTATTTCCTGCAATCAAGTTGGTGCAGTTAACCTTGAGTTTGTATCTATTGTGTGTCTTGTATTGTTATGGTTGAAGCTGAAGTTTCATTTACAGGTAGGACATTAAAATGTATGTTTATATACTGTATTAAGATCGGACCGAAGGTGGTGTAGTTCTAAGTTTTCTAGGTCTAGAGTTTCAAGTCTGGTGGCATCAGGTAATTCTGCAATTGTAGAGGAGCAGAGAACTCTTCTTTTTCTTTTTCTTTTTTTTTTGAAAAATTTTATTTGGGTTTTCACAAAAAAAAAATCATACAAATAAAACATATTTTTTTGAAAATAGCATGGTCCCAGG
Organism: Laticauda laticaudata; assembly: GCA_004320025.1. NCBI lineage: Eukaryota > Metazoa > Chordata > Lepidosauria > Squamata > Elapidae > Laticauda > Laticauda laticaudata. The sequence continues at coordinate 10,917 of BHFT01055065.1, read as the reverse complement.
TTACACTTCTTCATACAGACACAAATTCATGCTCATTCTTGTGTTCTATTCATATCTTATTACTGTTTTATATTTTCTACATAGTTTTTCCCCTCTTTTTAATTTTCTCACTTTTATTTTGATTATCTCAGCTCAATTCAAATCATTATATTTATACTTTTGTCTGTCCTGTTTCAATTTCATATCTTTTAATTTTATCCATTCAACTCTTATTTAAGAGTAATACATCTTATTCAATGTATACCTTTAAGATTATAACATTCAATATAATAATACATAGCTTCCAATCAAATTCTGCTTGGTACATTCTTAAAATACACACTGTATTCTTAAAAAAGATGATTTTATATAAGTAAAATAAAACACTCATTCCATTCCAATTTTATTCTATCATTAATATTCATTAAACATCTTTAAACATTTTCTTTTCAATTAAATATCATACTTCCTTGGGGAACTTATAAACTTTCATAATTAATTGTTTTTTCCATATTTCTCTTCATTTAATATTTTATTAATAATTAATAATAATTAAAAATGTTTCCATCCTTTCCTAATTTAATTCTCTCATTCACTTTATTTGCTTTGTTTTATTAACAAGCATTCCACTAAGATTACAGTAAATATTTTATCAACATCATTTTAAGAATAATTTTCAAAGATTATTTCTCTTTGTAATATAACAATACGTGATCTTATGTACCTTTGCAGACATCGCTTTTTATAATATAAGTTTTCACCCATTATCTTCAGAACAGGCTGATATACTTTTCAGTTACTTATATCTTTGCCCTGTTTCTCTAATCTTGTTTCTGTCCTTATACTTTCTTTTCCTTTCCTTCTTCCCTCTCTTCTTCTCCTCTTCCCCTCCTTTCTCTCTACTTCTAATTCTCTGTTCTGTTAATCCCCCTCTTCTGTTGCTTCTAATATTATACTTTATTTTTCAAAACTATTCTTTTTTTTCAAATCTTAAACTTTTTCATTCTCTTTTCCCCCCCTTGCCTTTTTTTCCCTCCACATAAAAAAACATAATTATTTGATTATTCAAGATGGCTTCTTCTTCTGTCCGCAATCTTCTTGTTCTGGCAAGCATTTCTTGTTGTTTTCTCATAGTTCCAGATCTCCATTTCTAAGAGTTTGAAATTATGAAGCCAAAAGAACCTCTCCCTTCTTGTTCAAATTTTCTTTGTACTTTTTAAGTTCCATTTTCAGTTTCTTCTAAAAGTGGAGCCATTTTAAACAGTTTTAAAAACAATTTCTTTTTATTTTTCTTATACGTATCCATCTCATGTATTCATAACTATGTTTATACTTATACCTGTTATCTTGTAAGCGATTGACAAATGAAATAAATAAAAACACATTATTAATTAAAAGCACTAAATAAAATGTAGCTAAAAATAAAATTATGAGCAAAAGTATGTTAATAATAATGGAGCTACTGCACCAATTCCCTGAAATCCCAGATCTGATAGCACAACTAGGTCTTGAGGGATTTGGGAAAGTCAGAAGCCATGGTGCCAGACTAACCTCAGATGTGTGTGTGTGTGTGTGTGTGTGTAGAGGGGGAAGATATTCCACATAGACAAAATGACTTGCCAGCTAGCGCCCACCAAATGTAACTGATGGAAACTCTAGACCTAGAAAACTTAGGAACCTGATGGAATCTGCAGCATTTCCTTTTTACTTGATCTGGTGGATGGAAAAATGTAAAAACCAGGGAGTCACCCCATGTCATGTAGGAATTTAAAGGTCAAAAACAGCATCTTTAATTGGACCCTGGAAACAAACTGATAACCAATGCAGCTCGTGGATCAGAGGGGTAATGTATTTTATGAGGAACACATAACTGCCTGTGCCATTGCATTTTGCATCAGCTGAAGGTTCCAGATACTCTTCAAGGGCAGTCCCATATAGAGATGGAGAATGCCTAGTCTGCCTCCCTCTGTCCACCTGGGAATTGACTGCTTTTCCTGCTTCTGGGGCCACGCTCCCTGCCAAGTGACAAAAATGTCAATTTTTGATGTCTGAAAAGCTATTGTGGAAAATAAATAACTACTGCTGCATTGTTGACATACAGAGAGCAAAGTCAAGTATGTTTAGTAAAATTAATTGAGTCTGAATGCATTCTCCTCTTTTGGAATAGCGCAACTCTGTGCTGAACATGTAACTAGTTTAAGTAATCTTTGCGCTGCTAGGCTTTGTGCTTCTAGCAATGTTATGACTAAGGCCCTTTCCCCACTTACATCTATCTGCAGTACAGGCATGCCCGAGCATCCTTCCAATCCCCCAAGGCCCCCCAAGCCCTCATGACATTGTCACAAGCTGTGAGTAGATAATTTATCATTGGAGTAACTCTGCCTCCTGAATCCTGAGTTTTGTTTCCCTCCTTTAGCCAAGGTAGAGTATACTTGGTAACTAACTACTAATGATATTATGTGGGGTAACTTCAAGGGCATCCACAGAATCAAAAGTGAAATAATAAAAAAGCTGCATACGTGTGTGAGGTCATAATACACAAATAGTGCATGACAGTGTGATATTGCTTTCTCTATCCCCCCTATACAATGGCCGCCCCCCTATACAATGGCCCCCCTATACAATGACCCCACAGATACCTGTAGGAGGTTTTGTTGATTTGCTTATTCAGTCACTAGTTACTTTTTTTAAAAAAATATCCCCTGCTTTTGGAAAGCTAAACATGTTGAGTGAAGATGGAGGGCTGAATTGCTGGCTGCTATTTTGTATATCTTTTTCACCATAACAGTGATGCTGTCAATGCCATATTGCAGGGAGCAGAATTAGTGTTCAGTCTCTTTGCTGTGGGACGTTCCTCCTTCCACCTTTCTCCCTCCAAGTGTCAATCTGCATTAAATAATCACTAAACATGCTCAGTCATCATTAAATTATTTCTGAATTTTTATTTCCCTTTTGTAAATCTCAAGAGTTTCTCCAAGCCTGCTAGTACTGCCCTTATGTTGCTGATTTGTCTGTATAAGAAAAGACATTTGCAGCTTAAACCTAAGAAGCAGAGGCACATTTGCTGTGTGTCAACTTGTGATATTATAAAGTGGATGTTGTAGCGACATTGGTTATATGCAGATAGAAATGGGCCTGAGGAACTGAACACATTGAATGAGTTTAAAATACATTAGATTTTATTGGTCTTTTGAAATTGTACAAGTGCAAACATAGATAGTCCTGCTTGTCTTATGCAGAAGTTCATTGATACAGCTAAATCTGTTATTTTATCTCCTTTCTGATATTTTAGAAATTGGCCATGCTTCTGATCAAGTTTTTGGAGAGAGTTCTCCAGCCGTCCTGCCAAGTGACATGCTTGGAAAGCATACGAATTCTGTCCCGGGATAAAAAATCCCTTGGCCCTTTCACCACCATGGAAAGTTTGAAGACACTAGCCAGGCATGCTGGGATTGTTTACAGGGAAGAGCAAATCCTGGAGGTTCCTGATCTGGATGTAATTCTGGAGGCACTTAAGTGCCTCTGTAATATTGTCTTCAGTAGTCCCCGAGCTCAGGAACTGATGGCTGAGGCTCGGTTTGTGGTGGGCCTTACAGATCGCATCAAACTCTACAATGAGAGAAACTTCCCCCATGACATAAAATTCTTTGACCTGCGCCTTCTCTTTTTATTGACGGCACTAAGGGTGGATGTTCGGCAGCAGGTTGCACAAGAACTTCGAGGTATTGGTTTAATGACAGATACCCTGGAACTTACATTGGCAGTAAAATGGATTGATCCTCATGAGGTAGCTGCCAAAGGGGATCCTTCTGTGCCATTACCTCGGCAGGAGACAGAGCGTGCTATGGAGATCCTGAAGATCCTCTTTAATGTCACTTTTGATACCAACAAAAAGGAAGTGGATGAGGTAAGAAAGCCAGAGGTGACACTGAATGGTTTGTTCATAGACGTGTTAGCTTTTATTCTTCACAGGTGGTCCTTAAGTTACAACCATTTGTTTAATAACTGTTCAAAGTTACAACAGTACTCAACAAAGTGACTTACAACTGGTCTCGCCCTTAACAACCATAGACTGAAATCCAGCATATATTAATAATGGTTGCAGGCCCCCCCGCCCCCCCCAGATCATGTGATTTGTAATCTTTCCGGCTGGCTTCTGACAAGTCAAAGGGAGAAGCTAGATTTGCTCAATGACCACACGACTCACTTAACAACTGCAGTGATCCTCTTAACAACTGTAGCAAAAAAGGTCATAAATTGCTCATGACTCATTTAGCAACTGTCTTGCTTAGCAACAGAAATTATGATCCCATTTGTGGTAATAAGCTGAGGACTGACCATATTCACCATTTGATTTCACCTATGATTTCTATAATTAGGGACATGTTTCAAATCTTCCTGGATGTCCACATCTGGGGTACACCAGGAATGAGTTTCCAGAGCAAACTTGCATTACTGTATTTGACCCTACAGGTCTTCCCCCTTCTTTACTGAATAATGTCTACTGACATACATGAAGGGGCAAAGGGAAATAAATGCTAGATAAGGCAGTTATGCTAATTCATGTGTTGCTATGGCTTTGCAATTTGTTGCAAATTAGGAAACCAAGAATTAACAGATCCTTTGTTTTACGTATGCTGATTTGCTTTGTAGATTTTCAAATCCCATGAATGACATTTCCCCCTTGAACTTTATGTTTGGTTCTGAAAATGCATTGCGGGAACATTCTGTATCAATAAACAGACTGCCTAAAATAAAATTGCGTTCTTTTTTCAAACTAAAAAGTTTTAATTTTGTTTTCGGGCCAGGAAGATGCTGCTCTGTACCGACGTCTAGGTGCCCTTCTCCGTCACTGTCTGATGATTTCAGCAGATGGTGATGATCGGACTGAAGAATTTCACAGGTGACTGTATTGCCAATAAAACAAACAAACACACATAACAATGTTAAATGATCAATAACCATAAGATTGGTAGGTTTCATAATAAAAGTAGGGGAGGAAGGGGGGAAGCCTGGAAATTATATAGTAGCTAATTATAGAACAGCTAAATAATTTGGGCTATGTTGCTAAAAATATTTTTCCCACTGTTGACAAAAATCGTGTATCACCAGTTCATTACTGCAGATTAGATATAGATTTCTCTTTCTCCTACATTTATAGTAAAATAAATGTAGTATGCTACTTATGTGCCCCCCAATATCTATTTGTAAACCACTTCTGGATTTTGAGATAGAAAAAAGATGAAACATTGACTTTGGGTTTTGCTGATTAAATAAGTTTGTTGTTTGAGAAATGTTTAATACATGTTATTATGTTTAAGTAAAAAGTTGAGGTTCTATGTTATCTTATTCTATTGTGCTAAGAATATTCAGAAGTCAAAACTTTTCTTTCTTTTTTCCTTTTTCCCCCTCCCTTTTCCCCATTATTTTCATTTGTATTTTATACTTTGATAAGTTTAATGAAACTATTAAAAGAAAAAATGTGGACCCCAATACAGTATACAGTAATTCTTAGTAGTGAAAAGAGAATGTTATGACTGAGATTGCTTTAGTGTTGAAAAATTATGCAAGTTGTGTATTTAAAAAGTAGAGGATTTTTTGTATTCTGCTTGACGTCCTTGACACAGCCAACTTTAGATAGTGATAAATATTATCAGCAGGAAAGGCTCTTCTGAAAATATTTGCTGTTACTGCTGAAAATTTTCTATTGTATTTAGTACACAGGAGAAAGCCTTCCCTAGTGATCTTAGGGTAGGAATTTAGGAAAAATAGTGAAAATGCAACTCCCCCATTGCTTTTCATTAGTTGAATTGACTTTGATTTTATTGATGTGAATTGTAATTTTGCCTTGAATTTAATTATAATCAGTATTATTCTTGTATTTTGTAATTTGTGTTTGATCTAATGTAAACCATGTTAATTGATGTGTAAGGGGAGACACTGATGTACTGTACATTTAATAAATAATAGTATGCGGGCACATTGCACATTATGAACGAGATCTGGCAAATTTGTGACTTCTACTGGACTTCAAAAAATGGTTATATAACAGCAGATGGAGAAGACAATGGAAACTTGAACTAAAAAGGAAGGATTTGCTAAATCCTTACTAAAAAGGAAGGTTTTAGAAGGCACAATTTGAAATTTGTTGTTTTGCTAGAACATAGAAAATACTAGAGTTTTCAGAATGAAACAGCCTTTCATTTATATTGGTGGCTAATTTTTTCCTGTTTTGCCTTGTATCCTGCCTTCAGCCATACAATCAACCTTTTGGGCAATCTGCCTCTCAAGTGTTTAGATGTTTTGCTGACTCCCAAGGTCCATCGGGGCTCCCTTGAATACATGGGAGTCAATATGGATGCTGTCAATGTTCTCCTGAGTTTCCTTGATCGACGTCTTGATAGGGTAGGTAGAGGGAAACCTTTTCACAGTTTCAATGCTTGTTCCAAGCTTCTTTGATTTTTGATGATACTCATGTTTGATTAGGATTCATCTGAGAGTCCATTCTGTGTTTAAATATATGATATTTATCCTACCACATGAAGATGGAAATCTCAATTATTTATCATTCTCTAAGAAAACTTATGTAATAGCAATCAGCCTGATACAGGCAGGTAGTCCTCGACTTTAAAAAATCATTTAGTGAGCATTCAAAGTTACAACAATATTGAAAAAAGTGACTTATGACTGTTTTTCACACTTTGAACCATTGCAGCATCCCCATGGACATGTGATAAAAATTTAGATGCTTGGCACCTGACTCATATTTATGATGATTACAGTGTCCCGGGGTCATGTGATCACCTGACGTGCAAAGTCACTGGGAAAGGCACTTTCATTTTATAGCGATGTTGCTAACTTAATAACTGCAGTGGTTCACTTAACAACTGTGGCAAGAAAGACCATAAAATGGGGCAGAACCCACTTAACAAATTTTTCACTTAGTAACAGAAATTTTGGGCTCAATTGTGGTCGTAAGTCAAGGACTACTTTTTAGTAAAGAGGTAGCAATAGCATAAATGCTTACTATCTGACATGTGAATAGGTTGAATAGAGAATATTCCAGAATTGCATTGCCCCATTGTGTTCTGACCAAGGCTTATTGAGACACTAACAAACACACATTAGTCCCGAAACCCTTTTTTCTTTATTGCAACGGCTGTGAATTTTATTCATTCACAGCTCGTAATGTGTCTCAAACAGTTTGTAAATAGTTCCATGCTGCCAACCACTAAATTTCCAATTAGTTATACAAGGCCAAATGGAGCACAAATTCAACAGAGTTTCAGATTTCAAACTGACCAGTATGAACAAAGTTGCTTCCTGCAAAGGTTCATGTCCCTTTGCTCCTTTGTCTTATGGGGGGGGGGCAATCACCTCCAAGCCTTACTCCCGAGTTGCCCCTTTTGTCTTAACTGTTCTTGCCTTCTGGCAGCTCTGCGCATATGCACACTGGCAACAGGCTCACCTTGTTCCTCTGTCTTACTGCTGTCAGATTCTGGAGGCTCCGGAGTCAGCACAAAACTCCCAGATGACCATAGCCCCATATCTGTATCATCTGAGTCCTCCCCAGACTGGCCCATATTCCTCCCCACTGTCTGACTCTGCTGCTGTCTCCACAGGTTGCCGGCGGGCCACAACACATTGGTTTTTGGGTTAATACAACATCTTATCAGCTTAGTGGGAGGCAGATTTAATTTTGGGAATAGGAAATATTACCGTTTCTTTCTCTTTTTCTCTATGTTGCTGTTTAATTGTTATTATAGCTCCATTGCCCTGTTTTCCCATTGCCAAAATAAAAGTTTAATAAGATATATGTTTATACACTGTTCTAGTTTAACAGTATATATGTCTTTGCGCTTATGTGACAAAATGGCGAACAGTATTCAGCCCAAATGGACCTTCAGTAGCTAGGCAGAGAATCAAAAAGCCAAGGTAAGCATCCCTTGGCATTGTGCCATTACTTCCCAAGTAGGAATACTCATGTAGAAATCTTGAAGGCAATATCCAGTAGAGTTCATAAGGATAAGCTAAAAAATTACAACAAAGTCAAAACACAAGCTTCTGCAATCTCCCATCTTCTAAAAACGAAAGAGAAATATTTTAGGAGGAAAAAGGCAGTGAAGTACTTGAAGGATATGGGCATTGGGCACAACTGACTGCATACCATTTTGCAAGTTAGTGAGGCTGCTCAGAGTAGAGCAGTAAGATTGGTCCTGAATTTTTACACCAGATAAATATGGATTTTCTCCACAGGATAGGAGAAGCTTTATAGCCTTATACCTTCTCTGCCTTATAGCTAAAAGGAGGTGGAATTAATACTGTTCTGTCAGATTTGTCTTACACCAATCAGAAAGATATATCTTAGTCCAAATGATCCCTGCTTCGGTTCTTCATTAATACAGGTAATCCTTGACTATGACTATCATTGAACCTGCTCATCATAGTCAAAAGTTGTGACAGTGATAAAGCAGGTCACCCACCATGTAACTCACCCAATTTTATGACCTGTTTTGCGACTGTTATTAAGCAAACCCAGTGTACACTATGGGATGCTTTTGCTGAAAACATATTTTTTTGGCTGTAAATTCTGGTTTTCTACAAAAACATCATAAATGGCAATTATGGCCTGCAGGATGTTTTCTACAAAAACACCATAAATGGCAATTATGGCCTGCAGGATGTTGCAAATGGTCATAAATGCGTTGGTTGCTGAGTGCCCAAAGTCATGTAACTGCGGGAGGGAAGCAGCTATTGGAACTTTGGAACCAGGTCATAAGTACCTTTTGAGGAGTCCATTAGAACTTTGAATGGTTGCTAAGGGACTGGTGATAAGTCAAAGACTGCCTAAACATGAAGTAACACTCACTCAGTCAGACATTAATGCAGAAGAATATTGCTTTTTGCATGCATTAATGTTAGGATTATTCATTATGTAAAAAAAAGAAAAGACTCCCTCAAGTCAAGCTGACTTTTTAGTGATTGCACAAATATTTAGGGGCTTTTGGCAATAATACAAAGGTGATTTGTAGTTGTTTTTTTCTGGGATTTTTTTTTAATGTCCTGGTCGAGACGATAATTATGGAATCTCCTGATAGTTTTCTATCTAATTACTAACCAGGTTTGATCCTGCAGAGCTTTTGGAATTAAACTTTGACTAGATGCAGCCATCTGCTAGGTCGTGCATTATAAAAAAAAGCTATACAGTTAAACATTGAACATAATAATGGCAGGACATGAAATATGTAGTAGCACTTCCTAAAAGGGAAATTGGGGAGGAAATTTTATGTAAAAATAAAGCTTAGATGGCTTTCCTAAAAAAATCATTTTTGTCTTGGGAATTGCGATTTTTTTTTAGTGAAAATCAACCACATTAGTTGAAATTGCAGAATAACTGCAGATCAGTGTGATGTTGTCCTTTGCTGACCTGCAGTTATTCTGCAATTTCAACTAATGTGGTTGATTTTCACTAAAAAAATTCCATACCGCCAAACCATTTTCATGCATGGAAGACTTCAAGAACAGTTAAATCTGTTTCTTTTTACACCTCTTTCCCAGGGTCATAAACTCAAGGAGAGTCTTACCCCGGTGTTGAACTTGCTGACTGAAAGTGCCCGGGTCCATCGACAGACAAGGAAATTCCTTAAAACAAAGGTGCAACACGATCCAAAATTCATAAGGCAGTATTCACAAAAGCCAGAAAGCAAACAGGTGTTCCTGGCAAACATACCTTCCCCCAGCATCTGGTTAAATCACCCTTCCCCAAGTGTTCCTTGTGAGATGACATGGGGCTGCCTCCTGGCAAGCAGCCTCGCAAAGCTCCTTTGTGCCTCCCTCTGTTCTCTTCTCCTCACCTATGGATGGGATGGGAAGGAAACTGTTCTTCAGCAGAGGTAGTCTGGAGCTTGACATCTCCATTGGGCCTCTGTGGCTGCTCCACTCCTGCAGGTGGTTCTCCGTCTGGTCAGCTGCCCTCTCCCACTGCCAGATGGCCCCAGAACCACCTCATCCTCAGCCCTTGGCCTTTCCACTCATTCAGAGGGGACCATGCCCTCCCCGGTTTCTTTCTCCTTCTCCAAATCAGGGTCCAACGAAGCCATGACAGTACAAATGGGAGGAGTTATCAATATATCAGTACATCAAGAAGGCATCTGTGTTTTGTGTTTAGATGAGATTATTCTTATTGAGGCACTTTTGATGCAGTACTTTCAGGGCTTGATGAAACCAAGTTTAATATGGCTCTAAGCATCACTTTTGGCTTTCCATGGATTCACAGGTACTTCCTCCATTACGGGATGTGAAGAATAGACCTGAGGTGGGAAACCTTCTGAGAAATAAACTTGTACGCCTCATGACTCACATTGACACGGATGTGAAACACTGTGCTGCGGAGTTCCTGTTTGTACTCTGCAAGGAAAGTGGTAATTATCCCTACTCTCTCTTGTTCATCTCGGGCCTGTGTATACTGGCAATTTGAATCGGTAAATACATAGGAACAGGCTGATCCATCTGAGATGTTAATTGGATGGGGGATGAATATTAAGAATGCAGGTAAACTGGACTCATAGATCATTGGGTTAAATTACATTGCATGGAAATGTAGGGAAATGTCATTCACTGGACCAATTTTAAAATTAGGGAAGAAGGTAAATAAACTTGAATAAAACTTGTTGCTGCCAGACTTGTGAGTTCTTTGTACTGCAGTTGTTAATCAGACTTTTCCTCACAGCAAAGCTACTGTTGGATTTCTTGAACATTACAACAGGAAAAGCAGATGCAAAGATGCCTTTTTCAGAGTGGTATTACTTTTAAATGCTTTGCTTTGTTAACAGGATGCCACCTTCTAACATATGTGACATCTACCTAAAGGGCCTGTCACATAGGCCGACGGATGCAAAAAGTATGTAAAAAGGACACAGCAGACGAGAAAATTTTCCA
>BHFT01055064.1:0-15483 GCA_004320025.1 Laticauda laticaudata | reverse complement strand
CCCCCCCCCCCCCGCAAAGAGCCCAGGGCCTTTGACCCACCTTGGGCCACCTTCTGAATCTATGCAAGTCATAACCCAGGGCATGTGCACAATTCGAACAGATAATCAGCCCTAACTGACCCCATCTCATTAGTACAGGTAGGCCTCAACTTGTGTCCGTAACTGGGACAAAACTGCACCCGGTTTTGGTCACCACACTGTAAAAAAGATGTGGAGACTCTGGAAAGGGTGCAGAGAAGAGCAACCAGGATGATGAGGGGACGGGAGGATGAAACATATGAAGAACGGTTGCAGGAACTGGGCCTGGCCGGTCTAGGGAAGAGAAGGACCAGGGGACAAAGAAAGAGAGAGAGAGAGAGAGAAAGCTGGAAAAACGACAGTGGTAAGACTGAAGCAGGCATCCTGGGAGGACAGGCTGACCCCCTCCCCTTAATCCCCCCAGAATTTGAAATCCCTCCCTCCTTTTCTGTGCTGCTCCTCTTTGCAAGCTCCTCCATGCTGCTCCCGCTGAGCATCTGGATGCCTTCACCGGGGCACAGCTGGCAGGCCCCCTTCCCCTGCCAGCAGAACCAGAGCCAAAGACCCAGCCTTCCCCTCCCAGCCCATCGCCCCAAGTATGAGGGGCCGCCTTTGGGGCTGGTTGGCAGGCAGAAGGGAAAGACAAGACTCCCTCAGGTGCGTTTGCCTTGGCTGGGGCTCGGGTCCTGTCCTCCCCCAGTTAGAGCTGCTTCAGAAAACACGGGTTTCGAAGCCAATGGAGGCAAATCACCTNCTTCAGAAAACACGGGTTTCGAAGCCAATGGAGGCAAATCACCTCTGCTGGACCGAACAGGGTGCCCATGTTAGTTTAATCAAACCCAGATGCTGATGATGCCGTGCCAGAGAAGGAGGATGTAAAGCATGGGATGGGGTGGGGTGGGAGAGGGAAGAATAAAGGGGGAGCTTGTCTCAGGCAGGCCTGTGTTGTGGGGGGGCTGGCTGGCTCCTGAAGGGGGGGGGAAGTGGGGGGCAGGAAAGGCGAGGGGAAACACTGGGAGGCGAAGGAAGACTGCTTCTGAGTTTGGAAACCTGAAATGCATCCAGGATCTGCTCTGAGAGCAGGCAGCGTCTCAGGGAAAAGAGGGGCCGGGATCTCTGAGTTCCCTGATTCTTCCCACGGACTGTTCTGACCCACACCCTTTTCCAACAAATCAAACACAACCCAAAGGGAACAGAAACCTTGTCATGCTTTTACAGAAGCTGTGATAAGCACAAGCCTTGCCAAACTGTGCAAGACTTGCCAAAAGATAACAGACAAGAAATAATTTGCAATACAAGAATCTTCAAATACAAACTCAGGATACTGGAATGTCCACGAGGCTGAGTTTCAAAACGTCTTTGCTTCCTGCAAAGAACGTCCGATTCACAGCTGGCTTTTATCTTCTTGAAGGAGGGGCCATAACCTTGCAGCCTTATTCCCGAGTCGCCCATGCTGCTGCAACTGCTCTGTCCTACAAGCAGCCCTGTGCACACACGCACTTGGCACAGGCTCCTCAGGAACCTCCTCATTGCTGCTGCCAGCCCCCACAATCTCTGAAGGGAGCCGTCCACTCCCTGATGGTCCTGGCCCCTCATCTGAGTCCTCGCTCTCCTCAGCCGTCCACACTGCTGCCAGCTAACCACAACATGGGCAGCCTTCGGGGTGATGAGGTGCATGCAAACATTTATGGCACCTGTCTATCAGTGAATCCCTAAATCTGGGGTCCCAGAACCAGTCAGAACTGGCTGAATCCCACCTCTGATCAGAGGGGCATGTTATGGGTCCAGGAAGAGACCCCTTCCTGCCATGGCGCATAACCCCCTCCCCCCCTCCTTGGGAACATCATCTCCTCTTAAGTTAGACTGGCCTGAAAGAATCAGATTTGGGGACCTTGTGGGGGTGTGGAACCTGCAGAACTAATGTTGTTGTTGTTAGTTGTGAAGTCCGACTCATTGTGGCCCCATGGAGAACGTTCCTCCAGGCCTTCCTGTCCTCCACCATCCCCCAGAGTCCACTAAGCTCACGCGCTGCTCAGCGTTCCATCCCTCCTTCTCTGCCGTCCCTTCTTTCTTCTGCGCCTCATGGTTCCCAGCATTCGCTCTGCTCCCAGGGAGCCCCTTCCTTCCTTCTCAGAGGAGCCAAAGTCTTTGAGCTTCACTCAGCATCTGGCCTCCAAAGAGCATCGGGGTGGATCTCTCTGACTGACCGCTTGGATGGCCTTGCAGCCAAGGACTCGCAAGTCTCCTCCTCAGCCCCAGAGTCAAAGGCTCCTGCTTGGCGCTCAGCCTTCTTAGGGTCCAACTGTCACAGTCACACTTCCGCTGGAAGACCAGAGCCTTGACTCTACCACTTCGGTTGGCAGGGGATTCTCATACTTTGAGTAGGCTGCCTAGATTTGCCATAACTTCCTCCCAGACAGCCTTTTGATTCTTGGCTGCAGTCCCATCGCGTGATCTCGGATCTATTATATTATATAAAATAAAACCTGTCCGACCTCCATTTCTTCCCCATCTATTTGCCAGGAATTGAGAGGGCCGGATGCCATGATCTTAATTAAGAAAACTAAGCAAAATGAATACATTGCCCATAAGCTGTTGGTTGGCATTGTCCCATGTTTCATATTTCTGGTTAATAGGTTTCAATTATTTCAACTTGTGAATTGCTTTCATTTCTACGATTCCTTTCCTTTTTTGTGATTTGAATTCATGAGCCACCCAGAGTCTCACAGATGAGACGGATGGTTATATAAATGTGGAAGGACTAAATAAATATTCATGTTTTCTGCTTTTGAAATGATGAACAGCTGCACAGACATCACAAGCATGCATTCAATTTGGCAGAAAGACATGGTGATCTGCCACCACGCAAAAGTTCTGCATGTCCAGCTTGTTTTCACTCCTAAGGGGTTCCTTGAAATGGGCCAGCGGGCCAGCAGAAGGGCGGTTAGCCCACGGCAAGCTCATCAAAAGCCAATTGCCTGAAATATCGAAACCAGGAGAATTCAAACTTGGTAACTTTGTGGACTTCAACTCCCAGAATTCCTCAGCCAACTAGAACAGGGACCTCCAAATGTGGCAACTTTAAGACTTTTGGACTTCAGCTCCCAGAATTCTGGGGGTTGAAGTCCACAAGTCTTAAAGTTGTCATGTTTGGGGACCCCTGGTCTCAGCAAGCATAGCATGATATATGAACTAATACCCAAGTTTATTAAATACCAGCTCAATTCCAGTGCTTCGCAACAAAACTATGTGATCAGGCTTAGTATTTGGGAATGAAAACAAGGGGGGGAAATTCTGCCTCTGCCTACCATCTGGCTAACGTCCTGTCAGTGTGAGAGTTGAGGGCTGTTTGGAAACTGAAAGAGTATTCACTGTGTGAGCAAGAAGGAGACAGCAAGGAGCCTGGATGTGGCTTAGCTCAGCTGTTCTGTCCTAAAGCTGCTTGGTGCTCTGAAACCGAAACTCCTCTCCTCTGCTTGTGTTTTGCATTTGGAAGAGATTTCTTTCCGGGTGGGGAGGGGGAGGGGAGCTCCTTAGCATCAGAGCGTGTTAATAATAATAAGATAGGAAATACTCTCAATGTTCTGATGGCCATTTTGCAAAATCCTTTCTCAGGGAGGCCCTAGAAGCCAAGAGGAACCTATGGGCCAAATTTCAAGTTTGTGGACTTTGCGGTTCTGGAGATTTTGTGATGATGCATGAGGGGCATTTCGCTTTTATATATATATAGATGACTGTAGTACTGATCACAAGGTAGCCAAATTAAATATTTTCATGAAATAGATTCATGTCAAGTGATCGACATTTTGGATCAACACGGCCTCTTGTGACAGTGATGAGAGGTTTCTGCCAAGGTTAAGAGGAATCCATCTTCCTGGAGAACATAAGTGTGAAAAAGGGACCTCACCTCAGCACAGGTCATCTCTCTGGTCTTCTCTGGAGAAGACTCGGGTTCCATCCAGCTTAGACTCTTCTAAATCTCCTTAAAACCAGATTCATGGATCACTCACCGTCACGAGATCCCTTCCTGCTACATTTTCATCAGTCTGGATGGAACAGTGAACCTCTGCAAAGAACCATCCTCCTAGGTGGGAATTCCGACAGTAGCAGAACCAAAGTATCTGGAGAGAAACAAGTAGGAAATGGAAGGTGAATCTATGTGTCCCAGGATAATGTTACAGGATCCAACTTGGGTCGGTCTGGTTTGGTTCTGCAACCCAGCAGGACAGACACCTAATTCCAGAGAGGAATTAGGCCTGCAGAAAAAGACAATGGCTACCAACCTGCCTTCCAGGGAGGACCCGTATCCTGCACGAGTCAAAAAGAGGGCTGAGAACATATTTACAGACCCCTCACATCCCGGACATAAACTGTTTCAACTCCNACCCCTCACATCCCGGACATAAACTGTTTCAACTCCTTCCCTCAAAACGACGCTATAGGGCACTGCACACCAGAACAGCTGGACTCAAGGGGAGTTTTTCCCCCAAATGCCATCCCTCTGCTAAACAAATAATTCCCTCAACATTGTCCAACTATTTACAAAGTCTGCACTACTATTGCTATTAATCTTCTCATCACTCCTATTACCCCTCCCACTTATTCATCTGGATAGCATCCTATCAGTGTGTGAGAGAATTGAGGGCAGTTTGGAAACTGAAACATGGAAACTGAAACAGTGTTTGCTGTGTGAGCAAGAAGGAGACAACAAAGAGCCTGAGCTTGGCTTAGCTCAACTGTTTGTACTAAAGTTGATTGGTGCTGTGAAAGTAAAACTGAAACTGGAACTCCTCTCCTCTGCTTGTGTTTTGCACTTGGGGCAGATTTCTTTTCTTCAGGTGGGGAGGGGGAGTAGAGCTCCCCCTTAGCATCAGAGCATGTTAATAATAATAATAGGAAATACTAATGCTCTGAGAGTCATTCTGGGAGTTGAAGTCCTCCAGGTTTAAAGTTGCCAAGGTTGGAGACCCCTGGTATAAACCATATAACTGTATAAATGCAACATGTAGGATAGCCCAGGGCACTACTCTGGAGAGAGAGAGAGAGGTTCCCTGAGGAAGGGCTCCAACATGAGTCAGGAAGCTTGGAAAAAAAAGCTTTTGGTGCCGGTGACCGACTCAGATTGGATCCTCCAGAAAGAAATTCCCACACGTTAATTTCTCAACACATGATCCCATGCTTTGCCTGTAAGTGCTTGGCAATGTGGCCTTGTTTAGCTGGGAGATGGACCAGGAAGGGCTCCTCCAGCCCCCCAAAACCCCTGGGTGCCACTGGCCTTTCCTTGGCCATCCTCCTTCCTTCCTTCTCTCCTTCCTTATTCACAAAGTCCCCCCCCTTCCTTTGCATTGCCCTTTGGGGGCCTTCCCAGACCTTGAACCACAAGCAGTTGGGAAGAGGAGAGGCAGCCCCTCTGCTTCTCCATCAGCACAGCCCCATCCTCTCCAGGGGCACCAATCCCGCCAGGCGGGGTCTCCAATGTTGGCATCTCTTTTAAGACTTGTGGACTTCAACTCCCTGCCAATTTCCCTGCCAGCATGAATTCTGGAAATTAAAGTGCTGGCTGGGGAATTCTGGGAGTTGATGTCCACAAGTCTTAAAGTTGCCAGGTCTGGAGACCTCTGCCACAAGGGCAGGCCTCCCCCTCCTCTCCACAAACCCCACTCCCTTCTGGCACTGATGGTGTTGCCTAGTTGGGTCACTGAAACATCCAAGCTCAGAGAGCACCAAGGACTACACGGCCCTCCTCCTTCTCCTTCCTCTTCTCAAAAAACCCCACTCCCTTCTTGCACTGATGATGTCCCCTAGTTGGGTCATGAACCGTCTGCAAGAAAACAACCAAGGTCAGAGAGCACCAAGGACCCCACAGTCCTCCTCCTCTCCTCCTCCTCCTCCTCCTCCAAATGCTTGTTTGGGATAGGCCACAACGGTGGTAGGACCAATTGAGCTCCAGAGATCACTGGATCCCCTTGATTGATCCCCAGCTCTTTTTTATGTTCATTCTTTGTAATTCAAAACATTGATGAGATTATCCAAATACGATATAAAGCACAAAGATACAAAAGAAAATAAGGGGAAAACAAGGGAGGAAAAGGGGAAGAGAAAAAGGCAGGACAAAGGCAAAAAAAAAAGAGAAAGAAAGAAAGAAAGAAAGAAAGAAAGAAAGAAAGAAAGAAAGAGCCTTGACTTTCTATTCCTTTTGGTGCAGTAGAATAAAATAACACCATCAAACCTCAACTGTTGACTTTTATAGAGTAATACAAACGAGCTATTTTTATATCAAGAAACTTATCTCATCCTCCAAAGCCAAGTTCCCAGCTCCATGGCTCCATTGCTGGACCTTAAAGTTTGCCAGCTGCTGGGCCTGGCAAGACTCGGCCCCAAAATTCCTCCACCTTGGCTGCTTTAAAGAGGGTGGGCTGTCTGGGGGGTTCTGGGAGTTGAAGTCCACACATCTTAAAGGGGCTGAGAAACTCTGACCTACAGCCGAACACCATCCAGAAACTTCTTTCCTTGATTTGTTAGCTGAAAAGGTTGATAGCCCACCCAAAGGATCTTGTGGCAGGTTGTTCCCCTTGCCAATCACACCGACAGGATGGATTGTTTTAGTTTAAATTTTGTACATGATTGATACGTCAGCCAATGGAACTGGGCAGCTTACAAACTTAAACAAACAAATAAACAAGCAAATAATACATACATTGAAGGAAAAGAAAATAAAGTGCCAAGAGTTGGTGAAAAATCAAGGTTAGGGTGGGAAATATTGCCAAACTGCAGCAAACCTTCTGAGATTTTATTTTATTTTATTTACAGGGTTTCCAGCCTGCCCAGTTATCCACTTCTGAATAGCATTTGCACTTCCCCAAATCTGTAACTTGGGTAAAAACAGATCTAAAAGAAAATAAACTAAACCAGCGCAATATTGCTCCTTGCAAACTCAAATGAAAACTTCTGATGTTCCAATACAGCCCGAGAAAATCTAAACACCGGAGGCCAAAGAAACATGAGCTCAGCCCATGACACAGCCAGGCCCTTCACAAACTTTCTGGAAACCAGGGTCAGCAGGGTCGTTGTTGTTGTTGTGTGTATAACTTCATTGTTTTGCGTTTTTCCAGCCAAGAAAAAGAATTCCCCAGGACCTCTCCAAATTCCAACGCCTGACTCGGCCACCCTCCCTCAATTCCTGCCACCCCCATGCTCTCCCAATGTTTCCCCAGGAGCAGTGCCTGCCCCCCCCTTCAAGGTTTGCTCATTGGACACCCCCTCCACCGACTGGTTGTGGGTTCTAATCTTGGAAAGAAAGACCCAACAATTCCTATCCCACAGACAGGTTCAAACACCTTGGCCAGTTTCCTGCTTGCTTTTCTAAAAAAAACCCTCCCTATTCTGCCAAAGGCAGGTGCTGCAGGGGCTTCTGCCCCCCCTCCCCTCATTTCCCCATGAAGAAGGTGGGGGGGCTTCTGGGCCAAGGACCTGCTCCCCCAACCTCACTTCCCCACGAGACACAAGGTGAGGGATGTGGAGCCAGGGCAGGCTTTGCAAACTGGGTCCCCCTCGCCTGCCCTGCCCTGCTGCTCTCCACAATTGAGGCTTGGCTGGATGCTCTCCTCAGTCCCCATTGGACCCGGCACCCCAGGCTGCGCCGCCTTCATTGCTCCTAACTGGCTTTTGCTTGCACAGGAGGGTTCAAGAAACTGCTGTCCACAAAGGGTGAAGAGGTAAGCAAGCAGTTGAGCTTTCCTGACAGGGAGGACAATTAAGTCAGTGGAAAAGCTTGCCACTAGAAGTTGTGAGTGCTCCATCACGGGAGGCTTTAAAAAAAAGAAAAAAGACCGGGCAGCCATTTGTCTGAAATGGTTTAGGGTCTCCTGCTTGAGCAGGGGGTTGGACTAGAAGACCTCCAAGGTCCCTTCCAATTCCATGATTCTGAAGATGGACAATTCCAGCTTCCATCCCCTGCCTGAGGGGGACCCTTGATTGGCACAACACACAATCAATCAAAAAAGAGTTGGGAGGGTCCTTGAAGTTGGAGGTCTAGTCCATCCCCTCCTCAAGCAGGAGACCCCATACCATTTGAGACAGTCAAATGCCTGTCCAGTCTCTTAAAAGCCTCCGGGGATGGAGCACCCACAATTTCTGGTGGCAGGGAGTTCCACTGGTTAACTGTCCTCACTGTCAGGAAGTTTCTCCTTGCTTCCAGGTTGCTTCTCTCTTTGATCAGTTTCTAACCATTGTTTCTTGTCTGTTGCTTTGGAGAAAAATTTGACCCTCTCTTCTTTGTGGCAGCCCCTCCAATATTGGAAGATGCTCTCCTGTCTCCCCTGGTCCTTCTCTTCCCTAGACCAGCCAGGCCCAGTTCCTGCATCCTATGTTTTATCCTCCAGTCAGTCTCTCTTGCTCCCTCCCACTCTTTCTCACTTTCTTTCTCTCCTTCCTTCCTTTCTCTCTCTCTCCTTCTTTCTCTTTTTGTTCTCTTTCTCTCCCTCTCCCTTCAACTAATGGAAGGCTGCTCTCCTGTCTCCCCTGGTCCTTCTCTTCCCTAGACCAGCCAAGCCCAGTTCCTGCAACCATCCATCGTAGGTTTTAGCCTCCAGTCCCCTCATCCTCCTGGTTGCTCTTCTCTGCCCTCTTTCCAGAGCCTCAACATCTTTTTTGCCGTGTGGTGACCAAGACTGGTTGCAGGATTCCAGGTGTGGCCTTACTAAGGCTTTATAAAGCAGGGTCTCTATAAGGGTCTTAAAAACAGGATCTTCTGGATCCTGGCAGACAAACTCGGGCACGCACGCACGCACACCCCACGCCCCCCAGTGCTCAGATTTGCTGACATTCATCATTTGGGTCCCCAAACTTGGCAACTTTAAGACTTGTGGACTTCAACTCTCAGAATTCTCCAGCCAACTATGCTGAAGTTGAAGTCGACAAGTCTTAAAGTTGCCAAGTTTGGGGACTTCTGATCCGGGGAAAGAGAGAGCCTCTGAATTCAGCAGAATTTCATTCAGTGCCTCGACGAAAGTCAGCAGGTTCTTCACTGGAGAAAAAAACAGCGGACTTCCATACAATCCGGAAGTCTTAGGCAGGATAATCAGGGCAGCACATAATTCTTTCTTCCTGAGGCCCCATTGAGTAAGTGGCAATTCTCAAGAGTTCCCAAGAAGCCGGCTGGGGAGGCTGGGAACTGCGATCCAGGCATGGCAGGTGTGTGTGTGTGTGTGTGTGTGTTTGTGGGAGGTTTAGCAGAAGAGGAAGGAAGCCATTTGGGGACAGTCCTGGCCTCTCCCTTCCGCAGCAGGAAGGGAAGCCAGCCTAGAGGACTGGGGCTGGCATCTCCTGGGCACGTTGTGCCCCCTCAGTGATGTGGGGAAAGGGAGGGAGCCTGGCTCCTTTTTCCTGGGGAGGCCAAGAGCCGAGCAGGGCTGCCCTCTGTTTGTCCTGGATGAGGTTCGCTGGCATGGGCAGAGGGTCCCTCTGAATGCAGTTCAAATCCCTGGAGATTTCCAGAAGAGACTGGACAGTCAATTGTCTCAAATGGTGCAGGGTTTCCTGCCTGAGCAGGGGCTTGGACTGGATGACCTCTAAGTTTCCTTCCAACTCTGTCATTCTGTATTCAGACACCGCCTCCCGGAATATCCTTCATCAGCCGATGGAACCATGGAGGACAGCTGCCCATTTGAGGGTCTGTCACTCCCCACACCCCATTTCTAGCCCCGCCCCCCATCTTGTCTTGCAGAGCCTGGCTGGTCAGAGGCTCACGGACACAGAGGCCCAGCTGAGGGTTGCTTTCCTTTGGGGCAGGAGAAAAGCAGGAGCAAAATACTGGAGATCAAGCCCCTGGGATTGGGGGGAGATCTTCTGAGTCCCCCTCCTGCCCGGACACCAGGTTCCACCACACCAAGCGTGTCTCGTCAGGGTTCAAAGCTGGCCGAGTGACTGACATCCCATGCTCACTGCAGGTCTTCCACCACCCATCCAATTCCAGCCATCTTAAAGCAGGAGGGATTCTGGGAGTTGAAGTCCACTCACCTTAAATCCACCTATCTTCAAGCAGCCAGGTCTGATAAGCCCTGCTCTAAAGTGAACAGCCCTGGGAAGGGGTTCAATTGTGGCACCGTTATCTCCCTGAAAATCCCAGGGCCCACCTGCTCTTTACGCTCCCACCATTCCCCAGAACTCCTGGCTCAGCACAGCAAAAAGACCTTGCAAGCTTTATGTGCGTGTGTGTGTGTGTGTGTGTGCATCTTGTGTGTTCACTTGGGCCGGTTTAATGCTTGGCCTCCCGAGGCAGCACCTCCATTGGCACCCTTTCTGGCCCTCTCTAATCTTAGCCCTTTTACAAGCTGTGAACTGCCAAGTGGAGAAAATTGGGTGTGTGTGTGTTTGTGTGCACGCCCACGCATGTGTGGTGGTATCCAATTCTGCCAAGATTCAGGCTGGATTAAGTTTAGAAATGTTTGGCTGAAGCACCCACACCCACCCCTTGTTGGATGGGCCGCTTCGCCCTCCTGGGGAAGAAGCAGCCCATAGATTGAAAGTTTGCCTTCTGAGGCAGCTGCCAAACAAGCCAACAGACTCCTAGCGGCATTAATAGAGGGATGGCATCACACAAAGCGTTAGTACCACTTTACAAGGCCTTGGTAAGGCCACACTTGGAATCCTGCGTCCAGTTTTGGTCAGCATGGTATAAAAAAAGAGGCTGAGACTCTAGAAAGAGTGCAGAGAAGAGCAACCAAGAGGATTCGGGGACTGGAGGCTCAAACATACGATGAATGATTGCAGGAACTGGGTATGTCCGGTCTCGAGAAAAGAAGGACCAGGGGAGACATGATAGCAGTCTTCCAATATCTCAGGGGCTGCCCCAAAGAAGAGGCAGTCAAGCTATTCTCCAAATCACCTGAGCGAAGAACAAGAAGCAGTGGGTGGAAACAAATCAAGAAGAGAAGCAACTTAGAACTAAGAAGGAATTTCCTGACAGGGAGCACAAATTAATCAGTGGAACAACTTGCCTCTAGAAGTTGTGGGTGCTCCAACACCAACACTGCAGGTTTTCACAAAGAGACTGTCTGAAATGGGATAGGGTTGCCTGAGCAGGGGGTTGGACTAGAAGACCTCCAGGGTTCCCTCCAGGTCTATCATGATTATGATTCACTCAGTTTGATGGACCTTTTTTCCTTCCTGTGGAAGAACGCCCATAAATTGAAAGGTTGCTCCAGATTTCTTTCTCGACACATTGGGCAAGCAAGATCACGTGATGTCCATGTTGCAGCGGTCGTAAGTGTGAAAATTAGTCATAAGGCACTTTTCTGGGTGCTTTCTTAACTTCGAAATGGACCAACGGAACAGAAGTTGCCTTCGGAAGTTGTGGGAGCTTCATCCCTGGAGGCTTTCAAGAAGAGACTGGTCTGCCTTCTGTCAGAAATGGGGTAGGGTCTCCTGCTTGGTTGGAGGGGGGTTGGACTAGATGACCTACAAGGTCCCTCCCAACTCTGTTAATCTGTTTAATCTGTTTAAATGTGCTGTTTGCTGTGAATTCTCCACCCGTCCCTTCCAGAGGCTTCTCAGCATTAAGCACAGCACATTTTCCCCCTCCTGCTCTGCCATTCTTCACTGCAGCTTGGCAAACAATCAGTCAAGAGATAAATTATGACTCTGCAAGAAGTAAACATTTGCAAGGCAGATAACTTGGGAAGGAAACTTCAGACAGCTGATGAAGAAAGCTGCAGAAAAATGCCACCCAGCCACCTTCAGCTCCGGAAAGGGAAGCAGTGTGTGTTTGTGTTGTGTGTGGGTGGGTGTATTGGGGGTCAGTCAGTCTGCAGGGAAGTCAAGGCTCAAACTTTGCAAGAATGGCCCCACCAAAATTTTTTGGGAAAACAATAACCCATGGTTGCTAGAAACCCAAAGGGTCCACCAGAGCGAAACTTCTAGAAGATTTGGCCCACGTTTTGTGTGTGTGTGTGTGTGTGTGTGCATGCAGAAAGACAAGGAAGCCCTTGTGCATCCGACACAAAAATAAGAGCTGATTCACTTGCACTGCATTATTGCTGGACGGAAAATCAATGGTCTTAGTAATGGGAGGTCTTTTGTCCTTGTTAGCCACAACCAGCCACCCAGGCCACAAAACAGGTTTTGCTGCTTGAGCAGAACTGAAGCAAAAGGCCCTTTGAAGCTGCCCCCCCCCATCTCCTGCCCCCATCCAAGGCTGCCCCCTCCAGCTCCTCTGCCTTTCCCTTCCTGGACAACCCAGCAGCCGCAACCCATCAGGTGCCCAGCAGTGGCATGTTGGCAATCCAGGCTGCCTGAAGGACGCTGGGCTCCAGGCAACAGCTATCCTGGCTTCTGCAGGAAGGGGGGTGGGCATTAGTTGGCCAGGGGGAGGGATGGAGGATGCTCTGCCCCCGACATTACTAAGCCTCACTGCTTCCTCACTGCTCCGGGAAGACTCTTCCCTGGCCATGTTGGCCGAGAGGGCAGCTGCAGATCCAGTGCCCACACAAAGAAGCTGACCCCTTCTGCCCCTTACAGGATGACCGAATTGGAAGGCACCTCGGAGGTCTTCTAGTCCACGCCCTTGCTCAAACAGGAGACCCCATGCCATTCCAAACAAATGGCTGTCCAATCTCTTCTTAAAGACCTCCGGCGATGGAGCATCCACAACGCCTGGAGGCCACCTGTTCCCCTGGTTAATGAACAGAATAACAGAGTTGGAAGGGATCTTGGAGGTCTTCTAGTCCAACCCCTTTTCCAAGCTGGAGAAAAAATCATCAAAAAATGGCTGCCCAATCCTTGTTAAAAACCTCCAGTGATGGATCACCCACAACTTCTGGTGGCCAGCTGTTCCACTGGCTAATTGTCCTCACTGTCAGGAAGTTTCTCCTCAGTTCCAGGTTGCTCCTCTCCTTGATTAGTTTCCACTCATTGCTTCTTGTCCTGCCTTCTGGGGCTTTGGAGAAGAGCTTGACTGCCTCTTCTTTGGGGCAACCCCTGAGATATTGGAAGACTGACATCATGCCTCCCCTAGTTAGCCCAGAAACACCTGCTGATTAACTCTGGGCCTCCCTTTCTGTTCTGGTTGCATCCAAATCAACCTGCCAGAAGCCACATCTGTCCATCCATCCATCCTCCACCCATCCATCATCTGTCCATCCACCCATTGTCCATCATCCATCCTCCATCCATCCGTACGTCCATCCTCCATCTGTTCATCCATCCATCCACCCATCCACCATCCATGCATTCTCCATCATCCATCCATCCATCCTGCATCATTGATCTGTCTGTGTGTCCATCCATCCATCCATCTATTCTTTGTCCATCCCTCCCTCCATCCACCCATCCCTCTGCTTTGGGGGAAGTGGAAGGACCATAACTTCTCTCCTCGCAGCCTGAGCCTGGGTGTCGGAGGCTCTCCCTGGCTTGGCATCACTCTCCCCCCTCCATCCCTTCCGCCCCCCCCCGAATTTGGAGGAAACCTCTCAGCAATTAGACTAGGAACTGCCTATCCCTCCAGATGTTTCAGAACATAGGATGGAAGAAAGAGCAGGAAAGCGCCAGGGCTGACCAGTGGGAAAGAGCCCCCCAGTCCTCCCCCTCAAGGTCTGGCCCAGAGACAGCCCCTCTCCTCCCTCACAGAGAGTACAGCCCCCCACTTTGGTCCCTGGAACCAGCCCCCAGCTCCCTTGCCTGGCGATGAGGGAAGGCAAAGCAGCTGCCTCAGCCAGAAGGGGCCAGCTGGGCTGGGGGGGCAACAGCTGCAGGCTCCCCATCAGCATGGGAGTGCAACCAACCACAAGCAGCCTTTGGGGGGGTTGGGGGGTTGGAAGGAATCTTTTGCCTGCTTCCCTGTCTGGTCACATTCTCTTCCGGGGAAGATTCAGCACTTCGTTAGCAATTTATTAATGGCCTAAAATAAGGAAACAGGAGGAGGAGGAGACTAAGCCATGGAGATGCTGTGCGCGCGCACAGACACACACACACAGAGGCAATGAGGAGCTTGCAAATATCAGGAGAGGTAGCCCTCAATTTACAGCAACAATGGAGCCCCAAATTTATGTCGTTAAGCAAGAAATTAACGACAAGTGATTTTGGGACCGTTTTATGACTTTTCTTGCCAGATTTCTTAAGGGAATCCCTCCAGTTCTTAAATTAGTGCCCGGTCATTAAGTGACTCTGGCTTCCCATGGATTCGCTCATCAGAAGGTCGTAAAGGGACCACGTGAACCGCCGGGGACATTGCAAATCCATCACAAACAGGGGTGGGATTCCACCCGTTTGCACCTATTCGCTAAAACTGGCTGTTAACATTCTAAGCAGTTCAGAGACCCGGTTGTCGGAAGAAATTATGGGCTAATCCTATAAGGAAGGAAACATTCTGGTGTTGCTGACAGAAACTGCCTCTCCGTTAACCCTGATTACATTCTTGGCAGGACTAGACTTCCTGTCTCGGGAACTTCTCTGGAGTTATTTTCCCTCCTTTGCTGGTACTTTGCTTGTATGAAGTGACCATTCAAAGTTACAATGACACTGAAAAAAGTGACTTATGACTTATTTTTCACACTTACGTTGCAGCATCCCCACAGTCATGAGAGGCCAGGCAAGGAGATGTGTGCCTTGATGTGAGGGATGTTGAGTTGGCCACACCCAGCCAATCACATGACCACCAAGCCACACCCACCAACTAAGCCACGCCCACAGAATCAGTTGTTAAAAAAATTGAATCCCACCCCTGGTCATAAACGTGAGTCAGTGGCCAAGCGACTGAATTTGGACCATGTGTCTGCGGGGATGTTGCGGCGGTCATTTAGTGTGAAAAACAGTCACGAGTCCCTTTTCTCAGTGCGAAAGCCACTTTGAAACGTCACTAAATGAACTGTTGTTGCAGGACTACCTGTAAATAGCAGGCAGGGCAGGGAAGCGAAGCGGGGAGGAGAAAGGAAAACGGAGGCGAGGCCCAAACGAGAATCACAAATGTGTTCATCTGCACAAATCTGTGAAGTGTGAAACCTGGCAGCCTCACTCAGTGGAACGTAGGGTGTGTGTGTGTGTGTGTCTTTCCTGGGGGCTGAACCCACCCTGCACAGTGATGACCATATTCCCTGGCTGCAGATGGCCCCTCCCTCCCTCTCTCTCCCCCTCCTGCAAAGGCTCTTTGGACAACCGCAAAACAAGGACCCTCTTTGTGCCCGAACCAGCCAAGAAGTGCTACCGGCTGCCAAGGCTGTTGGAACTGCTCACCAACCGGCATGCCAAGGGAGCAGGGCTTGCCAAGGCTATCCCAGCCCTGGCTGGGGATGATGGGACCTGATCTGACACTTTGGGGAATTCTGGTGCAATCCTAAGTTGCATTAGCAGAGATACAATTGAGATCAAGGGAGGCACTAATCCCACTCTATAAAGCCTTAGTAAGGCCACACCTAGAGTACAGCATCCAGTTTTGGTCACCACACTGTAAAAAAGGATGTTGGGACTCTAGAA
>BHFT01055061.1:0-19968 GCA_004320025.1 Laticauda laticaudata | reverse complement strand
CTTCATCGAAACGTTGCCTAGATACTTCCAATTCTACGCGGGAGAAAACCTGAATAACCAGAGATCCACATATATATGTATGTATGTATGTATGTATGTATGTATGTATGTATGTATGTATGTATGTATGTATAGGACTGAGTCTCCACTCAAGACAAAAAAAGAGCAGAAGATTTTGGAATTCTTACAGTTTCTACACCTGTCCAAATCCAAAATAAGAAGGAAATATGAGGTGCAAATGTTTTAATAATGTTGTGCGTACCAATAAAGGAGAACATTTGCAGCTCAGGGTTGACATGAGGAGTCCTTGGTGCTCTCTGAGCTTAATTGTTTTCCTGAAGATGTTTCATTGCCCAACGAGGTAACATCATCAGTGCTCGTAAGATGACTTCCCCATTGATTTTGTTTGTCAGAAGCTCACAAAAGGTGACACCCCCCAGGACACTGCAACCGTCATAAACATGAGTCAGTTGACAGGAGGGGGGGGTTTCCTGACTTTTGATCACATGACCACAGGGACCTTGCAATGGTCGTAAGTGTGAAAAAAACCATCAGAAGTCACTTTTTCAATGCTGTTGTAACTTCAAACGGTCACTACATGCATGAACCGTTGTAAGTTGAGGACGACCTGTATTCTGAAAGAACTGATAATGGTGTGAAAACATCCTCAGTCCTGAGTTGTATGCTTCGTTGTAGTGAAGGAGTGATCTCTATCCCTTTGGCGTTGGCGGGCTCTGTGGTAATATTAAGGACCCATCATGACCTCTCTCATAAATTGATTGCGAGGATAGCTGATATTTGTGGGGCTGCCCCAGAGAGGAGGAAGGGGGTCAAGCTATTTTCTAAAGCGCCTGTAGGCCAGACAAGGAGTAATAGATGGAAACTGAACAAGGAGAGATTTAACCTGGAAATAAGGAGAAACTTTCTGACAGGGAGAACAATCAACCCATGGAACAGAAGTTGCCCTCGGAAGTGGTGGGAGTGCCATCACTTGAGGCTTTCAAGAAGAGATTGGACTGTCATTTGTCAGAAATGAATGGTGTAGGGTCTCCCACTTGGGCGGGAGGTTGGACTAGATGACCTATAAGGTTCCTTCCAACTCTGATTATCTTTTATCTGTTAGCTATGGCCACTGGCCCAACACCAGGCGGAAATTAATGACGTATTTTAGTATTGGCTGCATCCAGCTAATACCAACATGGCCACTTCTAATAAATCAATTGTATTTTCTCTGAAAGATGTGGCTAGAGACTTATGATTTGAATGGGGGTAGATTTGTTGGGATTCCTGACACCGTCACCAGGAGATGGCTTCCAACTTCTGCCGTAAGTAAGGTGGTCGGGCATTAAGTAAGTCAATCTCTGATTTTATGACCGGCTTGGTTTTTTTTTTTTGCTACGGTCATGAAGCAAAACCAGCCCAGTTGTTAAGTGAATCCCCTCAGTCATTATGCGAATCCCACTGAATTTGCTTGTCCCTAGCCAGCTGGGAAGGTTTACAAATGGAGATCATGTGACATACACACACACGGCACACACAACCATCATAAATACATTTTTGTTGCCAAGCGCCCCTATTCTGATCATGTGATTCACTGCAGGGATGCTACAATGACCCTAGAAGTGTAAGTCACTTTTTTCGCCACCATCTTAAAGTCAAACCAATGGTCGTAAGTCAAGGACTACCTAGATCTTACCACTGCATATATTTAGCAAGGAATAAAATCCATTTGTTCTGGATCTCTTCCTTCTAGGACGATCACCGCCCCAGCCATCCATTCATTCCCTGATGTCCTGATTTATGTCACCCACACCAGACAAGACTCTCCCTTAAGCCCCCCCTCTAAGTCCCAGGTGGCTAGTTTTGATTACAGAGTCCAGGAAAGTGATGGTCGAAAATCCCTTCTTTCATTCACTCTCTTCCTCTCCTTTGCTTTTTTGAAAAAAAATCTTAAAATATATGTTTTCAGTCCAGCTTTCAGAAGTTGATTTTGCAAGCAGCCTTGATCATTGATTAGTATTTTCCTTTTCCTGCTAATCCCATGGCTCTTTAATCTCCACCGGATCTTCTCATTTTAAAGGGGAGGGGGAGAGAACTGAACTTTAATTCTATATTTTATAGGCAGGGTTTGGGGGTTTTTTGGCACGTTTTATTTTCCTAGGGTGATTTTTAAGCTTGCAAACCTGGAACTGAGATGGGTTTTCTGTAGAAAATCCAGAACAAATGGATTTTATTCCTTGCTATTTATCTATCTATCTATCTATCTATCTATCTATCTATCTATCTATCTATCTATCTATCTATCTATCTATCTATCTCCATTGGAGAAAAAGCAGTGGTAAGATCTAGGTAGTCCTTGACTTACGACCATTGTATCCAGGGGTTTTTCAACTTTGGAAATGTAAAGATGTGTGAACTTCCAATTCCCAGAATTCCCCAGCCAGCATGTTGGTTGGAGAGTCCTGGGAGTTGAAGTCCACATATCTTCAAGATGCCCACATGGAAAAACCATAATTCTACCCTCTTACATAGCACTCAGATTTTTGCTGAGCATTTATATATTAAAAGGGAGAAGGATAAATACTATCATGGAGGATTAATTAAAATCCTCGGCATCACACCCAAGAATATCAATTTGCAAAGTATACACTTTGTCTTTCCTTAATTAAAGTGCTTCTTAATATTTTTTTTTTTTTTTAATTCCAGGGTCCCCTTCTAAGGTTTTTATGAATTATACTGTTTATTTCAGGACCCAATCTGGATCGGTCACCCAAACAAGAGATTTTGTCTTCCGAGCTTTAAGACTCATGCTGGAGCTCATCTTCAGAGAACTTCTCTCTAGATTATATTTATCATATTAAAAATATTCATTTATTTAAAATATTTGAAATACATAAATGAATATTAACAAAAAATAACAATATTAAATCCATCAGATTTAAATATCTAATAAGATATTTTTTTCCATGGGAAAAAGAACCACAATCATTTTATTGAACAAAAAATAATTATGAGAAAAATTATATTCTTTTAAAGTTTTGCAAAGGTCTTCCATAAATAGAAAATAATTCTGATTTTACGGGCCCCGGAGAAAATCTTGGGAATTCTGGACAATCATATGGGCAGACCATAAATGTAATAGATAATAATATAATTATTAAATTTAAACATAGTTTTAAATAAATAATTAAATTTAATATTTATATATGCATTATATAATTATTTATTGAATTTATGTTCTGCCCCCAAATTTAATAGATAATAAATATAATTATTAAATTTAATTATTTTTAAAAAACAATTAAATTTAATAATTATATAATATATACATTATATAATAATTTATTAAATTTATGGTCTGCCCATATGACTGTCCATTATTATTTTTTCTTCAATAAAATGATTGCAGTTCATTTTCTCATGGGGGGGAAATATTTTATTTAGCTGACTGATGGATTTAATATTTTATTTTGACATAAATGAATATAAAACAAACAGCTATAAATAATAAATTAAATTGTCAGAGGTCCTCACACCACACTTGGAGAAACCCTGATCTGTTTTGTTCAGATACCGTCGGCAAATCTGGACTGTGTAAACTGGAATTTAGAAATCCACTTACAGATACAGATAATGGGAGCTGGAAGGAACCTTGTAGGTCATCTAGACCAATCCGCCAGCCTAAGAGGAGTCCAATCCACCACCTAAGCACTTAATCCTGTAACGGTGACATTTTGGATCTTAGTTTTTCAAAAATTCAGAAAATGCTTAAACTTGGTTTTGTTGGGCTGTCATTGCTACCAACACACTGCAACAAAAGAGGAACAACTCCCTGTTGTTGTTATTCAATTGTTAAGTTGTGTTTGAATCTTCCAAATCCCATAGACCACAGCATACCAGCCCCCCTCGTCCCACTGTTGTCTCCCAGTTTGCCCAAATTCCTGTTCACTGCATCAATGACATTATCTAACCATCTCATCCTCTGTCATCCTCTTCTCCTTTTTCCTTCCCTCTTTCCCAATGTCTCATTTTCCAGGGATTCCCCTTTTTTCATTAGGTGGCCTAAGTATCAAGGGCCCCTACATCAGCACAATTCCTTATGCGTTCATTAATTTTTTTAAAAAATACAGTTCAATCCCATGTACTGCTATGTATTAGACAAAGAAACGCCAAATAGTTATAAAAATGAAAGACAAATAAACTCATTTACTGAGGCCAGGTAATTTCTGGAGAGTCTCGAAACCGTATGAGAGATCGGTTGCAGGAACTGGGTAGGTCTAGTCTAAAGAAAAGAAAAAAAAGAACACGGGTGACATGAGAGCAGACTTTCCTATTTGAGAGACTCAACATAATATTTGAGGGGTTCTTCCAAAGAGGAAGGGGTGAATCTATTTTCCATAGCATCAAAAGGCAAAACAAGAACTAATGGCTGCAATGTCAACTAATCAAGGAGAGAAGCAAACTAGAACTAAGGAGAAATTTCCTAATCGACCTATGGAACAGCTTCTCTTCAAAAGTTGTGGGTGATCCATCACTAGAGGCTCTCCAAAAGAATCTGGACAACCTATGGCATACGCACCTCCCACTGGCCAGCTGGTCTTCAGATCTCTGTCAGACATGCGCAGCAGGTGGGATCCATGTGTGGGGGATGTGCGGGCATTTGCAGGGGACATGCATGCATCCATGTGGCATGTGCACGTGTTGCATTTTGGGGATGCGTGTGCATGCGCTTTGGGCACTTGGTGCCGAAAAGGTTAGCCATCATGGATTTAAGGTCTTCTGCTCCAGTAGGAAGAAGACCTCTGAGGTACCTTCCAACTCTATTATTCTATGTTGTATGAGAACACACTCAGCCTCCAAGAATTGCACGAGAAGGGAGTGCACTTCTGAGAACTGTGGTTGGATACTGGTGAACACTTGACGTGTCCTCCAAAATGTCGCGGCGTGTCAAGTTTGACATGCCGCCTGTCATGGGTTCACCATCACCGAACTTAATCCGATTGTCTCTGCTTTAACTGAACGGCTCTTCTCCCGNCATGCCGCCTGTCATGGGTTCACCATCACCGAACTTAATCCGTTTGTCTCTGCTTTAACTGAACGGCTCTTCTCCCGAAAATCTTAGTTTCACATTCCCTAAATCGCTAAGCACAGGTCGCTTGCAAACGCTTGCGAACGCATTCAAATGACAGCGCTTCCTTCCTTCCGTGAAGATGGTTTTATTTTCGGGATTTAAAAATTACACTTCGGTAAAAGCAATCGCTGTTTACGCCATGCCCGCCCGAATGAAACTCATGCAGCAAAGGCGGCCTGTTTTCCGGAGGTGGATTAGGATGAGGGGAAAAAAATGGGCCATGAAAAATTGTAAGCTTCACACGCACACACGCACTCACAGACAGATACACCCCGCACATGCACCCCCCTTAAAATCTTCAATATCAAAAAAAAAAAAAAGTCCAATTGCTAATGAGATTGGGGGAAGGAGGGCTGCCATTTCACCACCCCAGTCAAATGCTCCACTGCTTTCTGAATAAATTGTGGGGATTTAGATTCATAGTGATTCCACTTCATTGGGCGGCTTTCTGTGCGCTTGGAGCATTTTCATCAATCTCAATATGAAGAAGAATTATTTAGAAGGGCCTGCTGTTTTCACGAACATCCGATGCTCTGGGTTTGTTCATCGAGAGCAGGAGTTTTCAAATAAATAAATATATATATATAGAAACCTACATACGTACAAATAAATCAATAATAAATAAATACATTCAGGCTCTGGAACCCGTCAGTTAAAAAGAAAAAAAAAATATTTCCCAGCAACCCAGTCAAGAGGGAAAACTCAAGAGAGAAAACAATTGATGGCATTCGCGTGAACTTTTTTTCCTTTTAGATTTTCACCAGATGCACACGGTCCCCCCCAAAAAACCTTGCAAGACATAAAGTCAGTGTTTTTGAACCTCAGATGCTTTAAGATGGGTGGACTTCAACTCCCAGAATTCCCCAGCCAGCATGGGAGTGGAACTCCACCCATATTAAAGGACCCTCAAGGCTGAGAAACACTGATGGATAAGTCGCTCTGGGGAGAGAAAAAAAGAGAAGGAAAAGTCCTTTCCAAGCACCCTCATTACGCACTCCAGAAATAAAATATGTTGGATCTAAGAGTGATAACTAACAGACTTTTGGAGAACTTGCTATAATCATCCCTTCCCCATTCCTGAGAATTCACATGCTCAAAAGCTCTTTCTTTTCCTTATCAATTATATCCCTCCAACTATCTCAGGGGCCGTGGTGGGCTTGAAAGGGCCTCAAACAAATGAATGAAAAGGGGAAAATAAAATAAAATAAAACTGAAGAATTGGAGAAGAAAAAATCAATTTTTGTGATTGATTGTAATTAAAGGACCATTTTCAGTTAAAAGCCAGAAGCCCAAATAGGAACGGTACCCATTGAAGGGCATTATCTTTCTCGACCCTGATAAGATTTATTTAACATTTCGATGGCATCAAGCAACATGCTTGTTCAGAAGTCCACAAGCTCTTGAAAGATCAACATTAAGGCTTTATCACAGTGCTAACAGGGTAGTAGCAAGCAAGCAAGGATTATACACGAAGATACAGTTAGTCCTTGACTTACGACCACAATTACTGAGCCCAACATTTCTGTGGTTAAGCAAGACGGTTGTTAAATGGTTTTGAATCCTTTCACAACCGTTTTAAACCTTGCTTGTCGTAGTTGTTACGTTAAATCCCCGCAGATGCTAAGTTAGTGACACGGTTGTTAAGTGGATCTGGCTTCCTCATTGACTTTGCTTGTCAGAAGGTTGTAAAAGGGGGTCGCATGACCCCTGGGACACTGCAACCATAATAAATATGAGTCAGCTGACAAGTGGCTCAATTTTGATTGCGTACTGCAAAGGTCGTAAGTATAAAAACTGGTCATAAGTCACTTTTTTCAGTGCCATTGTAACTTCAAATGGTCACTAAACAAATGGTTGTAACTCGAGGATTGCCTGTACAATGAAGAACGCATGAAGTGGAAAAACCTTTTAATAGATTGCATTGACACAGACCGGAGGAAAACTGGTTTTATTTTTGTGCATGTCATACAACACAGAGCAAAGCGCTTTCCTCAACATATCAAAGTTCTAAGTCAAGGCTCTTCAAACTTGGCAAGTTTAAGGCTTGTGGACTTCAACTCCCAGAATTCCTGAGCTAACATGACTGGAGGAGGAATTCTGGGAGTTGAAGTCCACAAGTCTTCTAGTTGTCAAGTTTGAAGACCCCTGGTTCTAAGCGCTCCACAGGATGTTTGGATAGCAAGAAATAGTCCTCAAACAAGAGCTGGAAGACCTAAGAGCTTGGCTACCTGAGTCATCCCAACCTGGGACCCTCCCAGATGTGTATGAATTTGCAATGCTCAGAACTCTTAGAAAAGCAGAGAACCAAGGAATCTGGGAATTGCAATCCCAACCTATCTGAAAGTTGGATTGGACCAGTTTATGGAATGGAGCCATATATCTTCAACAGTCCCGAAATAAATCTAGAATTATCCACCCTAGGAATTGAAAACAAGGTTCTTCCTTCCTATTACTGGTTGCATCATCGTAAACCCTGCAGATTTTGCTCTGCTTGTCCTTGCCAACTATAGGGGAGGTTGCTCATCAGTTTCAAGACCTTTGAGCCAGCGCTGTCCGAAGGTATTTCCTGTGGCCAGCATGTTGTTCCAGAAGCGCTCTTACCTTCCCATCCAAGTGGTACCTGTTGATCTACTCGCATTTGCATGCTTTCGAACTGTTAGATGGAGAAGAGCTGGAGCAAGGACAGGAACTCACCCTGTCCTCTGGCACTCAGGTCTCGAACATGGCTGCTTGCTTTCCAGATGACAAGCCCAGGATCTCAACCATTGAGCCACCACGCCGCTCCCGCATCACCGTAGAATTCTCAACTTTTGCTCTAGAATGGATAGGGTACCATTTTCAAGATCATACTTTGTGAAGTCAGATGAAAGAATCTGAGTTCTCTCCTCTGTCTTGTTTACCAGGAAGGAAATGCCCCATCTCTACATCAACCTAGCTCCTAGAAGCAGAGAATTTAAGCAGATCTCTCGTGCTTGTTTGTGTATTGAAAGCAATTTATTTTGAGGACAAAGAGTAGAACAACCTTTGGATTTTCACGCAGAAAATAAAGCAGTTTTAACTATGCTCAGTCGGAAAAACACTGCCCTAAAATATCATGGGAAAACATTTCGAGGTTGGTAACAACCTCTTATGGCGATAACAGAGCCCAAAATTTCTGTGGCAAAGCAAGACAGTGTCAGAGTATATTCATGAACTGGAACAGAGCATGGTAGCAAGGTCAGCCAATGAATAAGCATAACAACGAAGTCAGCCAATGAGGACTGTTTGGAAACTGAAAGCAGAAGTAGCCAAGGCTTTCTCTATATTAAACTCTGCAGCTCTGAGTCTGTCTATTGAAAATGAAACTGCTTCTCTCCCCTCTGCTGTGTGACTTGCTTGCTGAAAACTAGAGCTCTGTTCTGAACCTGTAACATGTCTGCTTCTGTTTGAGTTTGCTCCATGTTGGAGAAATCTACAACTGGTATTGTAAAATGTACTTTATGTGTTTATAAATAAGTTAAATGAAGCTTCAGCCATCTGTGTTTTACTTTTCTGGTGCTGAATTTACGCTGCAATACTCTGAACAGATAGGTCATGTGAAAACGGTCATAAGTTACTTTTTTCAATGTCCTTGCAACTTCGAATGGTCACTAAACGAATAGTAGTAAGTCAAGGACTACCTGCATTTACCAAACACCTTGAGCCAGAATATAACTTAATCAGCTTATGGTTTTTGGTTTTTTGTTTTAAATCACTCTGCTTGTTAAGCTCTACAAGCAGAAAAAAACAACCCATCCCATTCTCCTAAGGCTAACATGAAGTCAAGCAAATTGGTTGCCCGAAAACATCCATGAACCATTCCCCCAATGCGGCTAAGTGCACTGTGGGAACCCAGCCTAGTTTTAAAGCTTCACACCTGCCCCAGAGAAGGCACAACAATTCTTTTACAGGAACCCCTCCCACTTCCAGGTGGTAACTCCAGAAGGATGGAGGGGAGAAATAAGGATGATGAACGAAGAATTCAGCGTGCTAAACACTGTTCCTTCCCTCCCATTTTTTTTCCTTTTACAAAGTTTCCCTCCCTCTTCTTTTGTCTATGGAGATTCTCAGTCATCCATTCCCTCACCCCAAAAAAACCCACCCTTGGGGTCCCCCCCCCTCTTCTGTTACCCCTGGAAGCAGATAAGGAGCACCAGGCTAAAAAGAAAAAAGAAAAATTCCAGCTACAGAAGCGAATTCAGCCCCAGAAGGAAAGTCAAACACGTCTTCGGCTGACTACGTGGCTACCTCCCTGCCGTTTTCTTGGCAGCAGCATCCATCCAAGTGGTTTGCCACTGCTTCCCTCTGAAATGCTTTTTTCCCTCCCCATTTCCTGGTTTGGCCTCCGGCCTTGGAATCTCCTGTTGGTCACCCATCGAAGAGCTAACCAAGTCCAACCTCGCTTGATGGTTTTTCAACCTCAATGGATCTAGTTCCTGCCAGAAGTAAGTAGGGCAGGCTAATGTAAGGGCTGTTATTAAGACGTAGAGGGTGGTCTAATAAAAAGAAGTATGTGGGGAGGGGGGAACCCTGCTGCCAAAGCCATCTTTGAAGCTGGCTGACGTCTTTTAGGGACTGAGAAGATTCGGCTTCCATCTTCTAGACGTGCTGTTTGCATCTACAAATAATTAACTGCTTGGAACACCAGTTCCAGTTGTGGCTCTCCTCTCAGTTGGCTGGGAGATGAAAGCGCACCGAGCTATCTCCAAAACCAGGAAGTTTAGAAAAGAGCTGGCTGTAAATTCATTGGAGCTGCAATTCCCTTTTATTGTTATTTACTGTTGAGGCAACAGCAACTGGCTCTCTCTGGCTCTCACAGCCAGAGGGAGGGAGGGAGGGAAGCAGGCTGGACTCCATTAAACAACAACAACCACCACCAAACCCACCTTGAAGTGAGTCAGGCTACTGGCATCCGCTGCTGTGTTCCAAGCGAAGGGCTTTCCAACATTTACCAGGATTCCACGGCAAGCCATGGTTTGTTTGTGGGCAGCCTTGGTGCGTTGGACACTTCTCATTGGATGCCTTCGAAGCCTACAAGACCCAACACTGAAAATGGCTACATGTTTTATCAAGCACTGTGCCTGTGTGAGCCAAACAAGCTACCATAATACAATCCTGGGTTGTATACATCGAGGCACAGAATCAAAATCATGCGAAGTATTAGTAGCACTTTATGAAATCTTAATAAGACCACACCTGGAATACAGCATTCCAGTTTTGGTCACCACATTACAAAAAAGATGTGGAGACTTTGGAAAAAGGGCAGAGAAGAGCAACTAGGGCGATGAAACGGCCTGGAGATTAAAACATATGAAGAAGGTTTGCAGGAACCAGGTATGACTCATCTAGAGAAAAGAAGGACTAGGGGTGACAGGATAGCAGTATTCCAGTACTTGAGGATCTGAAGGAGGGGGGGGGGTCAATTTATTTTCCAAAGAACCAGAAGGCAAGACAAAAAACAATGGGTGGAAACTAATCAAAGGGAGAAGCAATCTAGAATTAAGGAGGAACTCCCGAACAGCAAGGACAATTAACCGGTGGAACAGCTTCCTTTCAGAAGTTGTAGGGGCTTCTTAACTGGAGATTTTTAAGAAGAGACTAGGAAGCCACTTGTCTCAAATTGTATAGGGTCTCCTGCTTGAGCAGGAGTTGGACTAGAAGACCTTCAAGGTCCCATTCACTCTATTCTGATTGATTGACCACACATAGGCCACCTGGATGCAGCCTCCTGACTGTAAAAATGACAATTTAGGCTGAGCCTCAAAAATGATAGGTGGATTCAGTTGTAAGCACGTGTCAAGGATTTGAGCCCATTTCAAATCCTGTTGCATGCTGAAGCCTCCCAGCTCACAACTACGTGGCAATAATCCCAAGAGAGTGCCAGCCATATTATTGGGGCAGAGATATGACACTTTCCCACGGAAGCTTGTGAATTAACTCAGCTAACTCATTCACCTCAGCGTCTGAAATTTAGTTCTCGTCTTGGTGTCCTTACGCCCTCCTGTTTACCCCATGAATTCCTGCCAAGAGCATGCAGATTTTTTGATCTGCAGGCCATACCTGATCTTGATCCTTCAAATGCATTGAAGATCCATTTGGAGTTTCCTGCACAATTCCTCTTCCAGACTCTCAGTCCTAAAACACCTAAGTCAGTATTTCTCAACTCTGGCTGCTTGAAGACGCAGAATTCCCCAACTCCCGGAATTCTCCAGCTAGCATCTTCCAATAGCCAAAGTCATGGATTTTCAAGTAACCCACAACTGCTTTAACTCTTCCTTCCAGCCATGGAATATCCCAGATGTGTAGACTACGGTTCCCAGAATTCTCCAGCTAATTAGAATTAGAATTCTTTATCGGCCAAGTATGGTTGGACACACAAGGAATTTCTTGGTGCAAATACTCTCGGTATATATAAAAGAAAAGATACATTTGTCAAGAATCAAGAATCATAAGGTATAACACTTAAAAATAGCCATAGAGTACAATAAGCAATCAAAACATACTAGGAAACAGTCAATATAAATCATAAGGATATAAGCAACAAAGTTACAGTCATACAATCACAAGTGGGAGTGGGTGGGTGATAAGGAATGATGAAAAGATTAATAGTAATAGTAGTGCAGACTTTGTAAATAGTTGGACAGTGTTCAAGGAATTATTTGTTTGGCAGAATGATGGCTTTTGGGGAAAAACTGTCCTTGTGTCTAGTTGTTCTGGTGTGCGGTGCTCTATCGCGTCGCTTTGAAGGAAAGAGTTGAAACAATTTATGTCCAGGATGTGAGGGGTCTGGAAATATTTTCCCAGCCCTCTTTTTGACTCAGTATACAGGTCCTCGATTGAAGGCAGGTTGGTAGCAATTGTTTTTTTCTGCAGTCCTAATTATTCTCTGAAGTTTGTGTCTGTCTTGTTGGGTTGCAGAACCAATGTAGGTGCTGCTGAGAATTCTGCGAGTTGAAGTTCAGCTAACTGGAGAATATCCATATTGGAAAAAGCAACTTCACTCACACTCTTAACTTCAAAGTTCCCATCCAAGTTCTCAACTACAACACAACATTCTCCCTTCTCCAAAGATCTCCACAGCCCTACTCACCTGCACCCTGAGCTGGGATGTCTGTCACGGATGAAGGCAAATATACATGTCCCAGGATAATGTTGCAGGATCCAATCTAGGCCGGTCACTGGGATGAGTGGTTTAATCTTCCCAGCTTTTGGATTCATGCTGAAGCCCATCTCCTCTCTACCAGAATACATGAAACTTTCTGGTAGAGAGAAGTTCCCTCAGGATGGGTTCCAGAAAGAGTCTGAAAGATTAAAGATTAAACCTCTGATCCCCCGTGACCGACCCAGATTGGATCCTGGGATGTTTATCAACATTGCTGTAGCTGATACCTAAGTTATGGGAAGAAAATGAACGTTGTTGGTTCCAGATGGCCGACGCACTGCACAGCTTGCTCGGATGTGGCAAGTGAAACTTGCAATGTTGCTCCACAGTATCATAGCCTGAAGTATTTTATTCCTAAATATTCAGCAGTTGTGCTTTCCCACCCAGCCTCTAACCTCTGTGTTTAAAAGTACGGCAGATAAAGAGACTAAAGGACTTAAGTCTTGTAAACTAAGTACAGGCAGTCCTAGACTCACAATGCTTCGTTTAGTGATCATTCAAAGTTACAAAGGCACTGACAAAGTGACTTACAACCAGTTGTGATGACCCGGGTCATGGCACAAAGGCAACACAGTCAAATAAGCAAGTGTCTCTTTAATACCTCCAACTTTGCCCCCAAGGTCCAGGTTACCTTTGGCTGGAGAAAAACTCTCCTAGGAAGAATTTAAGTGGAGGAAATTCAGTCCAAAAAGAAAGTCCATACAAACTGTAAATAAAAATCCACACAAACCACGCTGCAGCAATTAATTAGACAGGGCAGGAGAAAGAATTGCAGACTTGAAAGGCCAGCAAAACACACACAGTTGGAAAGATGCCAGGATCCCAGATAAGCCTCGAGGATGCCAGATAATTCATGATTTGCTCCCAACAACTTTACTGTGTGCAGCTTCCCTTTTTAAACACTGTGTTCCCAGCTGCAGCTAATGAAGGGAATCAGGGCCTTTTCCTCCCCCATAAGCCATGCAACTCACATTGCTCCCTTCTCCATTCTTCCCTGCGTGCCCTAGGATGAAGATGGGGTAGGCCTGGGTCTTCCTCCAAATTCTCTCTCCCTTGTTCTACCTCTTCCCTACTCTGCCCAGCTGGACTTTGCCCTTCCCCGGTTTCTTCCACAGCCCACAGAGCCACACTCCCACTCCCTGTCATCTGCTCGGCCTCCCTGTCCGAATCAGATTCTGACAGGGGCATGACACCAGTCCTCATATTTACAACTGTCAAAGTGTCGATATATATCGTCATGGGATTAAAATCTAGGCTCCTGGCAACTGGCACGCATTTATAGCTTCATCATGTGATTACAATTTGGGCAAGTTTTTATGATAGCTGTAGCTTCCCTGGATCACGTGATCTCCATTTGCGAACTTCCCGGCTGGTTTAGGAAAAGAAAAGTCATTGGAGGAAGCTGGATTTGCTTAACAACCGCATGATTCACTTAATGATCAGGGTGCTTCATGGAAAAACCATGGGAAGAAAGGGTCATCAAATCGGGGATGGCTGACATAACAATTGCCTCACTTAGTAACGGAAATTCTAGTCCTGATTGTTGTCGTACACTGAGGGCTACCTTTACTCAGTCCGGAGGAGAGGATTAGGAGATAAGAACCTCCTTACTAAAAATTGTTAGGGCCGATTAAAGTTTTGCAAGGTTGTGGATTATGTAAAAAAAGAAAAGAAAAAAAGCCACGCTATGCAGAAGTTGGTGCTGTATTAAAGGGATAGTAAATATGTCTCTAACCTTCTTCCTGCTGGAATGAAAAAAACTAAAACCAAATTAGCTTTGCAAAGATGCCTTTCTTCAGACAAGCTTTTTAGGTGACAGCAAGGAGCGAAAGAAAAAGAAAAAATAAAATAAAAATAAAACCATATCCTTCTCAAGCTTTAGTCAAGAAGTACAGGAACATTTGCAAAAGCCTTCATCGCAACCTACACAGGAAATCTGGCTAACTTCAAGACCTGGAAAAATCTGTTTTCATTTACGGACATAAATTCTCAATTGGAAGATCGCTGGGCCTAAAGGCAGAAGGACACACACACACACACACACACGCACGCACACACGTACATTCCATTTTCTTTCTTTCTGGGGATGTTGTTGTTGTAAAAATTACCCCAAAGCACAAGGTAGTAAAGGAAGATTTGTTTTGGAGACATGCCAAAATCC
Organism: Laticauda laticaudata; assembly: GCA_004320025.1. Lineage (NCBI taxonomy): Eukaryota > Metazoa > Chordata > Lepidosauria > Squamata > Elapidae > Laticauda > Laticauda laticaudata. The sequence goes on along the minus strand of BHFT01055061.1, from coordinate 5,496 downwards.
TGCCTGAGTGGTGAATCCTCAACTTGACAGCAAAGTCCATGTCTGTCAAAGTTTGAACGAGCCTGCCAGAAGATCCGAGCACATGTGGGAGAAGCTCTCTGGCTTTGGCCGAGAAAAGTGGCCCATGTAGTCACCCAGGAGGGGAGAACCAGATTAAATAACCATCAGGGGCCTGCAATCTAAGGCTCTGGAGCCACATGTGGCTCTTTTAGCCCTCTGCTGCAGCTCCCAGTTGGCTGATCCCACAAGTGGCTGGCCTCTCCTCACCCTGTCACTCCTCACCTGACCTGAGAAGGTGATGGCGGGGGATGGAGACTCCCTCCATATTCCAGAGAAGGAGGTGATTGGATGGGAGTGAGTGATGTTGAGTTGGTCATGCCCACCTAGTTACACCAGTTGTTAAATTATTGTCTCCCAGTGCTTTATTTTCTGTGGGAAACGGGTCCAAGTGGCTCTTTGAGTATTTAAGGTTGCAGACCCCTGCATCAGGCAGTTCAAAAGCTGAGACTTTTCAAATGGACTATGAATCCCAAGACTTGGCAACTTTACTCGCAGCCCACCTCAAAAAAAATAACAAAAACCTACCAGTTTGGGAAAGGATTTAAGAAATTATGCATTGTTATGTTCCTTCCATTTTCTCTCTTTGTGCTAGAAACTGGAATAACCCAAGGAAGGTGGATGATCCAGGATAAATCGAGGAAAGTGGGTTTACCAAGCAATGCAAAATTAAACTGTGGAACTCCCTGCCACCAGATTCAGCCAGATGCACCAACATGGGTGGCTGTGCAAGGAAACCAGAGAAGTTCACTGAAGATAAGTCTCTCGATTATGAACCACGATGGCTGTCCATTATGTCCAAGGTTTCAGGCAAGGTGTCTCTCAATTCTACTTGGAACCTGCCATTGTGCCATCTATTAAATTCACACAACATGTAACACTCAGGTTAGCCAAATACAAGAGCCATATCAAATAAATAACCATACAATTACTTAATATGATGGCCGGGTCTGCTTAACATGTGTGGACAACAATTTAGTGTCCACAACACATGGAACCTTGATCTACCTTCACCCGAAATGAGTGTTTATCAAGCTGGGGAACTTTAAGACATGTGGATTTGAACTCCCAGAAATCCTCAAGCAGCCATGCTGGCTGGGGGATTCTGGAAGTTGAAGTCCACATATATTAAAGGTGCCAAGGTGGAGAAACACAGGGATGGATAGATAGATAGATAGATAGATAGATAGATAGATAGATAGATAGATGGATGGATGGATGGATGGATGGATAGATGGATGGGTAGGTAGGTAGATGAGTAATAGGCAGGCAGGCAAGCAGGCAGGCAGATAGACACTGCAGATAGATAGATAAGAGCCATTGTGATTAGAATGCAGTATTGCAGGCTACTTCTGCTGATTCTCACCGACTCAAGATTGACTCAGCCTTCCATTCTTCTGAGGTCAGTAAAATGAAGACCCAGATTGTTGGGGGCAACCTGCTGACTGTAAACTGCTCAGAGGAGGCTGTAAAGCACTGTGAAGTGGTATATAAGTTCAAGTGCTACTGCGATAGATAGATAGATAGATAGATAGATAGATAGATAGATAGATAGATAGATAGATAGATAGATAGATAGATAGATAGGCAGGCAAGCAGGCAGACATTTTTCATTGTCATTTTACTATTAAAGCTTTATCCATCAGTTTTTTTGGCCTAGAGTTGCACATTACAGGATCCCAACCACAATTTCTTGTATGTGAGTTTGCAACTGCTATGTAGTTGGCTACGAGAAGAATGCTATTGAAGCGCACTTCTGATGCAACCAGCTTTTCCTCAAGTTTTTATTGATTCTGCTTGGGTGGATAAATACACAGAGGCAAATTGGACAGAAAATTAACTGAAATATTCTGATTGTTCACCAACCATCAAGTAGCTCGATCACACCTGGAAAACTCGCTTTTGTTCCCATGAGCAAGCGTGCTATAAAAGTTCAAGTCCAGAAATCTATTCTGTAATTTCAAGTGTCCCTGGGACTTTTACACCTGCAGAGTCTTCTCTAATAAAAAGATTGATTAGGAAAGGGAGATATATTATTAACTGCTAGAATTCATTTTTGTAAGATGCGGTGGAGGGAAATGGAAGGAGACTTTTAAAAAGATCCAAGGCATTTATCGGATGCCAAAATTTTCATCTCTTTCACCCGTTAATTGATTTTAAAAAATAGTAATATTTTATATTTATGTTTGATATTGATATTTAATTTCTATTCATTTACAGTTTTTCACAACAGTATTTTTTTTATTACAGCATACCATCATATGTCCCTATATAAGCAGAAAAAAAAATGTGGGGGTGTACAATTGATCATAAATTAAAATTAAAAAAAAATCAGCAGCTCTTAATCAGTTAAGCTAAGCTAAGTTTCCACATATTAGTACAAGATAGGCAGAAATCTAAAAAGCTATGTTTGGAGAAAAAACGTATTTGACAGTCTTTGCAAACTGGTTCTATGTTCCTAATCTCACTTGTGTCACCTGTAGCCTTAATGCAAACCCATTGTTTTAAAAGATTGTATGAACATCAGATAAAGCAATCAAGGGTTTGCCATACCAAGTAAACGTGAACAGAGCAACTGTGATTTGTTGCTCAAGAGTCACTCAAGATGATGTAGGAATATAGTTATTTTGGTGTACAGCAGGAGGCCTAGAAACTTGGCAACTTTAAGACTTGTGGACTTCAATTCCCAGAATTCCTCAGCCAGCCATGCATCAACATGGGGAATTCTGGGAGTTGAAATCTATGCATCTTAAAATAACCCAGGTGTAGATAAAGACTTCACTGAGTTTTACAAAGGAATTTCTTCCTGAAATCTTTTCCCACAGAGGATTGCCTGGTAACATAGTTCTCTTTTTTTTTAATTTCATGACCTGTACAAAAATTGTTCGATTCTATATCTCTGGTTATTGGGCAACAAACTCCAAGTGCCTTCCTTTCTGTGATTTGGGGTGACAAAAGTCTTCGGTAGAAGCAGTAGTGGGATTCAACATTTTTTACTAATGGTTCTGTGGGCGTGGCTTGGTGGGCACGGCAAGGGAAGGATACTGTAAAATTGCTATACTCTCCTTACCCTACTAACCTGTTTTCCAGCTCGGTTCTCCTGTGAAGGGCAACCAAAGAAGACCCAGCCGATCAGCTGGGACTTAATGGGAGGGAGAGAATAGATGGGGGCAGGGCCAGTCAGAAGAGATATTCCAAACTACTCAAAATTTCCGCTACCGGTTGTCCGAACTACTCAAAATTTCCGCGACTGGTTGTCCGAACTACTCAAAATTTCTGCTGACGGTTTTCCAAGCTACTCAAAATTTCCGCTTACGTTTCTCTAAACTACTCAAAATTTCTGCTTCCAGTTCTCCAAACTACTTAAAATTTCCGCTACCGGTTCTCCAAACTACTCAAAATTTCCGCTAACGGTTGTCCAAACTACTCAAAATTTCCGCGACTGGTTGTCCGAACTCCTCAAAATTTCTGCTAACGGTTTTCCAAGCTACTCAAAATTTCCGCTTACGCTTCTCTAAACTACTCAAAATTTCCACTACCGGTTCTCCAAATTACTCAAAATTTCTGCTACCGGTTTTCCAGAACTTATCAGAACTTGTTGAATACCACCTCTGGGTAGAAGGGGCCGGAATACTTCTCTTCCTCAAACTGAACAGCCTGGGGGTGTCAAGGGCCCCAGCCTCACCACTCACCACAAAATCTCTCATGCCCAGATTGCCAAGACCTTTTTTTCTTAATATTCTAACTACGAGGCTGCATTTTCATGGTCAGGGGGGTGTTGATGTTTGCAAGCTGACATTTCCTGTGTACTGAGAGAATCCACCTCAAAGCTTGAGCGTCGGCAGACATCTTTCCAAAGCAAATTCAAGGTACTGTCTTTGATCATATAAAGAACTGAACAATGGCCTGGCTTTTTCGACACCTTAAAAGGCTGAAGCTCCTGAGGCTGCGTAAGACCAGGAGACTTAAAAATAGCACGCCTGCAAAGCCAGCAGCCCTCCTGTTCTTGCACTGCCCTCCAACACCCAGGGTCAGTGTTGACTTCTTCAGCCCAGCTGGCTAGGAATTCAACAGGTCAACCCACCTGTTTTGAGAAGGCTGGAGTACGCCTCCTTAGAACTAAATTTAGGTGGCTTTTGCTGCAGAGAGTTGCTCGAGAGCCACTGACTACTCAGATCTATTTTTTATTCTTTTTCTTTAAAAAAAAAATATTCTAGAACAAAACATTTATTTGACATATATTTAAAAGACAAATCAACATATATACATTTTACACCATATATTGAGCAATGGTTATTTTTTTTTCTTTATCATTGATATGATTCTGCCTGTTACAATAACTCCTTCATTCTTTTAATGTTTGAATTTCTCCATGTAGTTTATAATTAAATGCACGTCTTCTGTCATTTCCATAACTTATCCAAATATCAAACATTACCTTTTCTTTAACCAATCATACCAAATGTTCCATATTTCATAATAGTCACTATCTTGTTTATTTTTTAACAATNATCTCAGCACATTCATGTAGTTTTTAAATTACCATATCCTCTGAAGGAATGAAAGACAATTTTCAGTTTTGTGCATAGGTTATTCTGGCCGTAATTATGCTGTCCAAAATTAAATATTGATATTTTTTCTCCATGTTTAAATCTATCATACTTAGCAGAAAGGTTTCGAGTTCAAGTTTTAAATTTTGTTTTGTTATATTTAAAATCCAATTTGTAATATTTGTCCAAAACTCCAAAACCAAAACAGTTCAATATAATTCAAAGCCACAAAAAAACCAAAAACAGTACAATGACAATCGTTATCCAGTTCCAAGAGCTTCTTGGTCTGTATCTCTGTTCTTTTTCTGAATGTAATAAGAGTGCGAATCATACAGGGTTCAGAGAGACCTGATTGCACACATCTGGCTTTGAAAAGATATTCTTTCTCTTCTTTAAAATGTTTCATTAAAAACATTTCTTGTTGTTGATATTGAAAATAGAACTGGAAACAAGCCCTTCAAAATGCACAAATAACTTTCATAGCTATGTGCAGGAAAAATCTTTTCCAAGATAATATTGCAACTTCTGACAAAATAGACCACAGTCTACTTCATGAGCAGTCATGGTTCCTAGTAGAATCCTCCAGGTTCTACTCTTCATGGTTCTGGTTATTACTCTTAAAGCCTGATGTAGCATGGACCAAGTTACTTGTGGAACCAAACCCTGTCTTTTCAGTTACATTGCATGTAACTGAAAAGTTACATTGCATTCAGTTGCATGCCAAGAGCAGGAACTATGGGACTGGGTTTGATTTATTTGCAACTTGTCAGTGCTCGTAGACATACTGGTAAAACTCAAAAAATTAGAATATAGTGCAAAAGTTCATTTATTTCAGTAATGCAACTTAAAAGGTGAAATTAATATATGAGATAGACTCATTACATGCAAA
>BHFT01055053.1:0-14600 GCA_004320025.1 Laticauda laticaudata | reverse complement strand
TTCTATTCTTTTCTATGTGTGAAAACGGATCATAAGTTGCTTTTTTCAGGACCGTTGTAACTATGAATGGTCACTAAATGAACTGTGGTAAGTCGAGGACTGCCTGTGTTTGGTTGGGCAAAGCCAATCGCAGCAAGGGTGAAGATTTACTCTTCTTAGCTGGAGTGAGAATACAGCATAATACACTGATACCACAGGATCTGAGTACAGGTCATTGGTATCAGTCCACTGTTTTCCTGGTCCTCCTTTTCCAGCTGGTTTTAGGGATTTGCTGATGCTCCCATGCTTTTGTGTAATCTGTTGTTTAAACTTCGTGAACCTGTCTGTGTCAAAGGCTCGATTTTGCTCCATCTTATATCCCAAATAAGATGGTTGATGTAAGACAAATAGAATGGAGGGCTCTGTATGCCATCTTTTGAACAAAAGGTGGGGTATAAATATAATGAATGAATAAATATTGGACACAATGCAGGATGAGTTATTGAAATGAACTGTTGAAACTTCATTACCTGTATTATTCATTTGTGTTCATTTTGTGTTTAGCTTTTTAAGGGAGTTGTGTAAAGTAAAATTATACTAAAGACAGGTGTATTGGCACAAGGTTTAGGAACTCCTATTTTAGGTTAAGGATTTACTAGAGTAATATAATGAATATTTCTCAGGTTGACTAGTAGCAGATCTTTAGGATTTCAGCATGCAACCTGTCCACAAATGTTGGAGTTTGAACTTGGACTGTTGCTCCATGGAAACCTTGGCTTGTATTGTTTCTTGTATCCCTTACTTTTTCTTTACCCCATCCTTTCATTAGGAAGTTCTTTGTGATGCTTGGAGTGTGCTCTTGGTTTTATCTTCACAATAGACAGATTGCACTTAGGTGGTCCAAAGTCACAAAGTAGGATTCATGGTTGAGAAGAAAAATGAACCTGGATCTTCTCAATTGTCTTCATTCCACTTTGCTGCTTTGAACTTGGTTCTCATTCCAAGTGAGATGCAGTAACGCCTATTTGAGTCCAAATTGGCCCTCAAAANCTCATTCCAAGTGAGATGCAGTAACGCCTATTTGAGTCCGAATTGGCCCTCAAAATGTTTCAATCACATTTTACTATCCAAATTAAATCAACAATTCTAAATAAAATTGGCCATAAATAAAGTATGACATAAAACAAATGAGAACTGCTGCAAAATCTTGACTCTGTTATCCTCCTCATTCAAAGAGCCTCTTAGCTCACCCAGCCTGTTCCTATAATTCTGTAACCACCAAGCAAGTGGTCTAAATGAAAGTATCCATCTTAATATGAAAATCCATATTTGTATTTTTAGAGTCAGGCTGATCAATTCCTAAAAGAGTGATTTAAGTTTTGGAGTAAGACTGAGTGCCAAAAAAATATCAGTCAGGTTGCAGAGGGAAAGGCTTGTAGGCTTACTTCTTCCAACTACTTTCTGTCTGAAGTACATTAAGTTGCATGTATATGACCGAGAGAGCCATTTTTGTCCTCCCAGGGTAGAATAATGGTTGTTTGGAAACAAACAGACCTACAATCTGTGCTGGGCTTGGTTCTTATTACCACATTAATATGAAAATTAGGGGGAAAATGTCCCTACAGAATTTTTTACATTTGCGGGGTAGCCGGATATAACTTTTTTTTAAAAAAAGTTATAAAGCTAAATGTATTTTATGAGGAAGGCTGCCACACGTTAAGAAACTCAGACTGGTAGAAAAGATGATCAGAATAAATAGCATAACAGAATATTAAAGGAGCACTCTTCAGAGTGAGGTCTAAGATAACTTGCCACAGCCAACTTGCCATGGCCAACTCTCCTCTGCCAACTCAGCAAGGACCAACAATGACAAGGACAATTCACGAGGACCAATTTGCCACAGGACAATTTGTTGTGCAACAAAAGTTGCACTGATATCAAATGGAGGAATATAATCATTAAAGAAAGGATGCCAAAGAAGGGAGAAAATAAAATGTGAATGATAGTAATTAAAATATTTTTAAAAATAATTTTAAATAATTACATTGAATTGTTGAATTGTTTTGCGGTGAGTTGGTCATGGTGNGAAAATAAAATGTGAATGATAGTAATTAAAATATTTTTTAAAATAATTTTAAATAATTACATTGAATTGTTGAATTGTTTTGCGGTGAGTTGGTCATGGTGAATTGTCCTGTGGGAAATTGGCCATGGCGAGCTAGCTGTGGCTAATTGATGGTTGCCAATTTGCCATGAAGGGTTGGTCAAAGTGAGTTGTCCCATTCCGTCAGAAGATGATGAGATGCTAAAGTTTTAGACTGGCACCAAGGAAGCTGATTCAAATCCACCCTTAAGCATGGATTCATGCTGTGTGACTTTTGATTACTGGCTCTTTCTCAGCTGAACCTACTTCACATGGTTTTTTGCGGTGGGGAAAAATAAGAGCATATGCTAGTCCTGGAGCTCTTAAACAAAAAGCAGGATGTAAATCTAATAAATAAAATTAAATAGTTCAAATTCATCACTCATTTTTTAAATACAAGTCATCATTTTCTTTCTAACATTTTCGTGAAACTCTGCCCTTTGAAAAAAGAACAGCAAAATCTGTTGCTCCTGTTGAGTTTTATGCAATGGAGAGTAATAGCTTTCCTATAAATCTTGTCTTGGAGCCATAACATTGCATTGCATTTGTTACCTCGCCCAACACCTGCTGACTTGACAGTCTGCAAAGGAAACATCTGTTGTGAAATGTGAGTCTAATAAAAAGGAAAAAGAAACAAGAGTGTCTTCAGTTTTGCAAGATAATACAATGCAGTGAGCTGGCAGGTTTCTGATGTTTGCTTTTTCGAGGAGCAAAATAAGTGGAAATGAATGATCAATCACTTTGATTCAATTCTCTGCATCCTGTGACGTGAATCGTGATTCTCAGTTTGCTGTCCTCAATTCCTTTTTTTTTTTTTCATTTCATTCAGGTACTGGTTTGGCTTTCTTTATGTCCACATAACTATGGTCAATATGTTGGCTGCTAAAAAGTGCACTTGCTTCTCATAAAAAGACAACTATGTTTAGTTTGGAATGAATATATATATATATATATATTATATATAAAATATATATATATATATATATATATATATATATAATATATATATATATAAGGTATATGAGATATGAACGATTATATATAAAATAGAGATAATTGAAAGGTATCTTTTTGTCTTTGAAACAGCCAAGCCTAGATTCCTTTTTATAAAGCTTATAACTGTTAGGTAAGAATTACAAATAATGTAAGTAGAGACATGTATCTTGAGTGTTCAAGAGCAGTCTCCTCATATCTATTTTGACATAATTTTTGAATATTCATGTATACATAATCATTGAAAATGTTGCAGTAACCAAAAGTATCCAATTATATCTGTGGTCTTAAGTAATTTTGACATTGCTGCAGTGATATTGTAATGATTGGGTATTGGAACTATCATCCAAAAATGGAAACATAAGGCACCTTCACAGCTTTAAACAGGAATGTCTATGGAGATTCTCAATCATCCAGGTCATAGCTGTCCCACAGATGCAACTGGACTTTGTTTTATTTTGTTTTCTTTTGAAAACATTTCGCCTCTCATCCAAGAAGCTTCTTCAGTTCTCTTACAACAGGAATAAAGAGAGGATTGGTAAGGTGTAGGTAAGAGATCTCCAAGGGAAGGTTTGATCTGTCAGAGGAAGAGAATTAGGAATATATATATATTTGCAGGAAAGGCCAAAATGGAGTAATTGTTACTAAATTATTGATATTTTGTTGTGAGAACAAGGAGAATTGACTAAAGACGTTAACCTAGGTTTCAAAGTTATGGTAGCTCTTTCTGATATGACTTAATTTGATTCTTTCTTCAAACATTTTTTAAATATTACATCTGTGTTGTTCTGTATCATTCCCACTTTTCACCGGTTCATGTTAAATTTAAATACATAGAAGCAGACGAGACAAACAAAAGAATTTCCAAATCAGAAGGTAGTTCATTGTGGCAACGAAACCAGTAGATCCGTTTAATTTCTCCCCAATTATTAAGATTATACTTTAATCTGTTTCTGAAGAACAAAAATATGAAAGAGGACATTCACAATAATGTGCAACGGATTGAAAACTATTTTATAGTCCATTTTAATTATGTTCTAAGGTCTATCACTTAGCAGTCATATGTCTTTTAATGGGCACTACAGTGAAGCCATGGATTCAATGGCAAATTCTATCTTCAAATAAGAAGAGAAGCCAGAATAACTCATAATATTAAAATGTGTAACTTCTGCCCGCTTCTTCAAAACATTCTTAATCATTACAATGGGAGTTATGGCAACTTTTTTGCTACCTCTTTCAGAAAGAGAGTGATTTATTATAGTTCAATGTATATGAACGCTACATGGAACCACAGTTTCCAAGAAATCAAACTCAGCAAGAACTCTGGTTATTCTTATTTCAGTCTGTCATAACATAGCGAAGTAAGCAGATAAAAAAGCAGGAATTGGTTCAAAATTATTCCTCTACTAATGAGCAAGCTAGTACTTGGAAGAAAGCAACATTTATGGAAGCACAGCAGGAACTGGGCATAGCATGTACCAAACACAGTTAAGCTTATATTTTAGCAAGAGGAGTTGCACGTTTTGTAGAGGACAATGGAAACATTTCAAACAGCTAATTTAAGATCTAAAAAAAGTCTCAGCTAGAGTAAGATAGATGTAAGAAATGACTGAACCTCAGGAAAGTTGACATTTTTTGTTTCTAACTCATGTTAGAGCTATGCATAGGTGCATGCCTCCAATGAATGTATACCTTTAGCTGATCATAGCCAAAAAAAAGAATGTAGCAATCTTTTAAAGGTGTTGGAACTGCTATTCAAAAAGCCATTTTGGGAGAATTAAACCAATCTAAAATTGAGAAGGTTCATCTTGGGACTAAATCTAGACATAGCTATTGTCAGCAAAATATGGGTGTGATCGTCCAACATACTGTATATGGAGGATACTGGGTTGCTAGCCAAGATTTAGATGATGACAGAAAGCTATATACATGTTTTCATATGCATAATTAAACTTTCAATGGATTGAAGTATCTTGAAGCATCAAAGAAGTTTGCTTGCAAAAACAAAATCAGACTTGTGGCCATTCGGGGAGTCTAGAGCATTGTGAAGACATTTTAGACAGATTTAGGAAATGAGCTTGCCCCCCTATTGTTTCTATGTTATATATTTTATACATGCACTCAATGAAACAGATTACAAGGATGTTAGATTTGCATATCCATTAAGGAATGAAGTGATTATTTAAGTTATTTAAGTGCCCTTTTATTTCAAGCATCAAAGTGTACATGAAAGAGCAGCCTGCTGCTCAGGGAATTAATTGTAAGACAGGAAGCCCAAAGAATTTGCTATCTTCTAAAGGCAAGTGCTTTTGTCTTGCCAAAGAGGACCGGAAAATAAGTCAGTTGAGAACATGGAGCCTTGTGCTTTGTGGCCTTTTATCGTCTTAATAAATTTAATGTGCAGAGAAGACATGCTGATTCCAAAGCCAGGATTTTGGCAATCCACTTCAAACGATAGGATAATGTGGAAGAAAGTTAACTCTCTGTTACTTGCATCACAGTAGAGTTCTACTATGTATGTATATCAGCTTCTGGATGGGCATTTTCAATCTACAAAATGAAATGTATTATAATACTATTGATAGAAATTGCATCTCAGTCAGCTTTAGATAAGCCTAGAAGGCCACATTACAGGAAACTTTTCACAATCTGATGATGTCTGAATGTGTAGGGACTACCACAATTTCTTTCAAAATATCTTCACAGGCATTGGGAAAGGCTTCCAACTCCCTTCCCAACAGTTCACATCTAACTATTCTTTATCCAACTATGTTTCATGGAAACTGTAATCATTAAAAAAGAGGACAGCTCTTCCTCTTGCAAAAAGAGACTGAACAGGGTGTGTATGTACATATGTACTTACCAGTATGTACTTATGTATGTACAGTGCACACATACATAGACAAACATCCTATGCAATCAATACATAGATTCCCTATTTTGCCAACTCCTAGTAAACCCTGTCTGGTCTGTGAGATTTCTTTTCCCCTTCCTCCGAATAAAAATGTGCAAGTGATACATGTTTGTGTATAAGTATGTGTTTGTAGATGCGTTTATGCATGCCAGCAAATATGAATATACTCCCGCATTCTTGCATGTACACATACCTCCTAGAAATCACAGTTTTTTTTCAAATTAGGGTAGAACCTGGATTGTTTAAAAAAAGAAGTTAATACTAATTAAATTAATAACTACTGGTTGAAATTAATTGCCTGCAAAATAAAGTAACTCAAACATCAAATTTATTGACTCCTATCTGTATACTATATATTACCTATTTTTTAACACATTCGAGCCATTTTTATATGCAGAACATGGCGGTATACTCATACGTACGGTATGTACACCCACTTCTTTATTTCAAGAAGCAGTAAAGAAGGGGTGGAAAACAGTAAAGAAGGGGAAAAAACCTGAATGGAGAAGGAAAAGAGTAACACTGGGAAGCGAGAAAACTGGGTGGAGATGTTGCAGAGATCAGGAAACTGGCAGGGAAAGAACAGAAGGTTGCAGGATTTGGGTATGGCTAGAGAAAAGAAGGACTAGGGATGACATGACAGCAGTATTCCAGTATTTTATGGCTGCCACAAAGAAGAGGGGAGGGGGTCAAATTATTTTCTAAAGCACAGAAGGCAAGACAAGAAGCAATGGTTGGAAACTAACCAAGGAGAGAAGCAATCTTGAATTAAGGAGAAACTTCCTAACAGTAAGGACAATTAACCAGTGGAACAGCTTGCCTTCAGAAGCTATGGGTGCTTCATCACTGGAGGTTTTTAAGAAGAGACTGGACAGCCACTTGTTTGAAACAGTATAGGGTCTCCTGCTTGAGCAAGGGGCTGACTAGAAGACCTCCAAGGTCCCCTTCAGCTCTATTCTGAATTGAAAGGGAGAAGACAAAAGGATTGAGGAGGAGCAGGCAAGCTGATTCTCACCAGCCCTGGCACCTTTTAGCTGGGTTCTTATACAAACACCCGTCATTTGCATTTCCTGCCCATTTGTTTTGTTTCTCAACAGGGCCCTCTGTCCTTCCCAGTGAATGTAAGATGACCCCACTCTCCCCATAAGACAAAATGGAAACATTTGGCAAGAAATGAGATCTCTTGTTTGCAGCTGGCCAACAGCAGAACAGCCGAAAGATGCCAACTATTCTAAAAGACTGGAATTTTGAGGTTAAACAATAAGTCACATTCCTACTGCTACTTTGCAGCTTGAATTTCACATGCTTCATCTGGAGTGCGAATGGCACAACTGGACACTTTATTTCCCTTGGCTACAGTGTTTGAAATGCTCATCTCAACTTTTGTTTCCATTACTACACCTTGTTCCTGAGCTGCACAAGCTACATATGGTGACTATAATTCAATGCTGTAATCAGTCCTGGATCTGTTGAATCTCCCCTCTGTTGGTTGACAAGTCATCTTCCTCTTCATAATATTTGTCCTGCTTGGTTTGCACTTCCACTTTTTGTGTTGTGTTTTTCCTAGTTCACACAGCAAAGCTATCCATGTGTGGTACAATAAGGGTTTTGTTCTCCAGCCAATGTGTTGTAGAGCCTGACATAGTTTTAGTGGCTGACAATGACAGACTCAATGTCAACAAATTGATTTCCATGCCCCAGGAAGGGCAAGTACCTGAATTTCCCCACTTCTAATTAACATTTTAACTACTACTTCATGCTGGCTCCCAATTGTTGCCTAGAGTACTAGTATTACTTGATTGATTGATTATGCCCATCAAGTCACACAAATAGTCTTTTTTGGGGGGATGACCTTCCCCTAACTTGGCCCTTCAGGTTTTCCAAGGGTGCACTCTTGCCAACATAATCAAATCAACCTTGCATACAAGCATGTGGAAATCAGTGCAAAATACAAAATTAATGTTTACAAAGCAAAACAAGTTGATTTAACACTTGACATAAAAGATTTCAGGCAATCTATTAGAAATGATGGATGAGAGTAGGAGAAGTAGTAAAGGATATTAACAAAGAGCAAGACTATTTTACTTTCTAAAAAATGAATCACCATCTGTCTTGTTTAAACTAAAGTAAATTAGAGTTAAACAATCAGAAAAGCAGTGGATTTCTATAAATATAAGACTGGTCCCTGTCCCTTGATAGATACAACTCACTGAAAAGTCAAACATTTCATCTGAAGAATGAAAACCATGTAAAATGAGAATATAAACAGAGCATGAGGTCAGGATGCAAAAATAATGGGTGGAATATATAAAATAAATGGTATTAGAAGTGGAGAAGGAAAGAAAAAATAATTACAGAGACAAATGGCCGAACTTGCCAGTTTGCATCAAGTAATGATAAAAATAAATTTCAGTGTTTAAGAGAACGGTTTGATTTGCAAAAAGAATTGTTTTGCTTTATTTGGTACTGGAAACTTTTAAGCCAATCATCTGAGACTTTTCTTGGAATAGATTGTTGTTTTTTTGTCAGAATTCTGGGGGCCTATAAATAATAAATATAATTATCCAATCACAGTGTTGTTATCTTTATGAGTATAATTGTAGCACATTTGCTTAATAATCTTTAATTGACGGCATCTTTGTGCAAAATTCCATGTGTTAAGTAGTAACAATCTCTTCCTTTGTAATAAATGGCCAGTATGCATTGGATCTTTCATACATTCAGCTTAATGCTTTTATGTTTTATTTTGCTTCTATTAAAGTTGAGACTGATTGAAGTTACGTGCATTTCATACTGGTTGCATGTGGAGATATTTCCTTTGGCTCTTGAAGCATCATGTTTTTTAAATAAGAGGAAATAGCTATGTGCCTACTAAACTGCTAACCCTAATGGGAACACATTTACTCTTTAAAATAGTTTACCTACAAACATGCCATTAAACACCAGCAACAAAAAACAAAGAATTTTTTTGTGCCTAAGCACTTAAAAGTGATGCACTATTTGAATGTTATACCTATATTTGCACACACTTGCTGTCTTCCACTGTAAAAAGAAAATAGTCTCATATGATATAAAGGCTTGTATGTGTGAAAGATGCTGCTTCTTTAACAGCTGTTCCTAAATCTGCAGCCATTTTGTTCATGAAGCACCCAGTGTCTTAAGTGTTAAGGAATCTGCTCTATCAGTTCTGCTAAATCAGATTAAACCAAATGGACAAATATATGAAATTTAGAAGGACATACAGTCAGAAAGAAGTCCCGTCAATACCATATATATAGGATTCATCCTTAATGGAATAAATTGATTATGTGCGATCAAGTTGGTGTTGATTGTTACTGACCATATCAATAAATCTCCAGGATGCTCTATCTCCAGTCAAGCCCTATGGATCTTCCAATTGTCACCCATCATCACCATAATTAAGTCAGTCCACTGTCCTCTTCTTATTCCTTCCATTTGCCCCACCAACATTATAGATTTTCCAAGAGACAACCTTAATTTAACAGAATTCCAATAAGAATTATGAGCATTTCCAGGTGGCTATTTGCATAGTGTTTCTTAATAAAGTATTAGTCCCACCCTTAGTCCCACCCATGCTACATACCACATTCCTTGCTCATAGCCATCGGCATTGGGAAATCAAAATGACATTTATGTACAGAGGGGCAGGGCTTCAATGGCAATTGCACCTGACATTGTGGCCCTCTTGGTCTCCCCTTTGGGAGATCTCTGTCCCTACTAATAGCAAGGGCAGAACCAGCCAATCACTGCATGTTAGGGCTAGTATGCCCCAAGAGCAACCACAACCTAGTTTTATCCCCATTACTCCATGCAAGCTTGGATCTCAAACGTCAAGCTGTGTGGTGAGCAAACATACTATTGTGCACTTTCCACCAACTAGGATGTAAATGCGGTATACTGACCTGCATTTGAGATGCATTCTTACCCCAGAAAGGAACAAGAGTGAATGGCATGTATGTATCAGGGTTTGTGTTCTTGAGAACAATAGCTATCTTCCTGAACGCCATCACTCTGCTAAACAAATAATTCCCTTAACACTGTCAAACAAACTATTTGCTTAGTCTGCATTACTATTACTATTAATCCTCCCATCCTTCCCTTCACCCATCTCCTCCCACTTATGACTGTAACCATGTTGCTTATATACTAACAATTTTTATTGACTGTTTCCTAATATGATTTGATTGCTTGTTGTACCCTATGACTATTATTAAGTGCTGTACCTTATGATTCTTGACTCTTGATGAATATATATTTCTTTTATGTACACTGAGAGCATATGCACGAAGACAAATTCGCTGTCTGTCCAATCACACCTGGCCAATAAAGAATTCTATTCTATCTCATGATGTTGTAAAGCAGGACTGTCAAACTTGTGGCCTGCGGGCCAGATGCATCACATGCTAGCCATGCCCAGTTTAGCAAAGGGGAGAAAAGTCCTGATATGTCATGTGATGTCACCATGACGACACGAGTTTGACACCGCAGCTGTAAAGAATGATAACTTTCTTAAACAGCTCATGCTCTGTTCAGTTCTTTTCTTCAATCTATTAATAAGTATTCTTTCCTGGGTGAAAATTGCTCGGATGAATATTGTTTTAGAAAAGGGTTGTGAAAACAAACTGAATAGAGCTGCTAATAGCTATCCTTCCCTTAAATACTGTTCCTCTTTTCTTTAGGATCCAATTCAGCCTCCATGGCCACCTTTGCTCTTAACATAAAGCCATCAATAAACAGGATGAAGCTGCATGTAGCACAAAGGAATTTCTAGAGTAAAAACCAAACAGCAGAATGACTAAAAGATCTAATCCTAATAGTGTTATATTTGCTAATAAGGAAGTTATGGAGGTCTTTCTAATAGCACCATCTTGTGATTTCTCAGAAGACTACAGTCTGTCTCTCCCCATAAATGAAGCATCTCAACCATACTTAGAAATAGTTTATTTTAAATATAACAGCATTTATAGAAGTATTTCATAAGTATTCTTTAACTTGTTCGTTTTAATTTATTTTTGAGTAGAAATGCATTGTGGATATGTAGCAGAACACTTTTAATGCACTATAGTAACATTTTCAGCTTTCCCCCGACAGTTACAGCATAGCAGTATTGATCTCTGAAGTGATCTTCTCTTGGCAACCTTGTTCTGTCAGATTAGAGGAAGACCAGTGGAAGCTAAATGAAGTGCAATGAATGAAATAAAAGTAAAATAAATGAAGTGCAATAAAATAAAATAAAATTACACTCAGGATTATATAAACTGCTACTAATGGAAAGAATTCTAAAAAGGAACTGGAGAAACCCCTGAGTTCTTCAGCATAGACCAGACAAATAAATCAAAGTTACAGGTGCTAATACTATTTTTATTGTAGGGGTGCAGCAGCCGCATCTTGCAAATCCCCTTCCCTGGCTGTCCCCTAAAGAGAACAAGGGAAGGTCAAATCTAAGATGTTTTCTCAAATTTCTGCTTTGGACCCAGAATTCCCTTATCTCAGAAGTCTCTCTCTTATGTGGCTCTTCCTCCTCTTTCTCAAAGTTATTCCTTCTGCCCATTACAATGATATGCTCTAATTGCAATCAGACAACACATCCTCAATAACAACTGCTGGGGAAGAATGACACAGATTATACTCCCAGTAAACTTCCTGGATACTTTTCATCAGACCCTGAGTTACACAAGTTACTGAGCAATACATATTTCACAGCTATCCAAACACTCCAGTGATAATATTATTCCAATGACAGAGATACCCTGTCCTATATACCCATTGTTTATCATCTGGAACAGAAATCAAACAAATTTAAGTTGGTACACAAAACATCTGTGCAGGACCCCCCGATTCAGAGTCATTTTGTTTTTTAAAAAGCCCCAAACCCCACTGATTTGGCAATTCCCCCCCCCCCCCCCNCCCCCCCCCCCCCACAAGAATGTCATTATTTTATTATTTGAATATCCGGAGACATAAAGTTCAGCAACAGATGAGTTACCTAGTGGAGAATATTGCACAATCCGGTTGCCACAGTCAAGGAAGTCTGGATGCAGACTAGCATTCATAATTTTATTATTAAGCAACACAATACTGTATATATTTCTTTTATTGCATTGATAATCTGCCTTTCTAAGTATTCCTAAGAATTTCCCCCAATTTTATTTCCCCAAATAAGAAGTATGTGGATCATTTGGGTGAGGGAGAGAGGCACTACCTCATTTTATGAATTTTTCAATGGGAAATTAAACTTGGGTTTTACCTGCCCAGGTGAAACACTTTCTGTAGTTTATTTGCTATACTATATGGACCCCACACTATACTCCATTGCAAATATGCATCTGTGGAATCTAGGAATCTGGCTGCAACTAGAAAGTAGTTCTAAGCTGGAATAATAAGAGGCATCCTCACAAGAATAGAAAATAAGAGGTATGTCTCTTATACATCCTTTTCTATTATTGGGGTTTGCAACTGAGTATTTATTGTAATACACCAAACTAAAACAAACAAATATATCAGAAGTCTTTCAAAAACTGGCAATTGCTTTATCCTGTATCCCACTAGCAGTCCCAACTCTGCTGACCTGGCACTGGCTGTTCAAAATTTCAATATATATATCCTCTTCATTCCTTTATAGAATTTGATATCAGAGTTTCTGTGTACCAAATTTTGATCACCATGATGTAAAAAAGATGTTGAGACTCTAGAAAGAGTGCAGAGAAGAGCAACAAAGATGATTAGGTGACTGGAGATTAAAACATACAAAGAATGGTTGCAGGAACTGGGGATGTCTAAATCTAATGAAAGAAGGACTGGGGGAGACATGATAGCAATGTTCTAATATCTCGGGCTGTCACAAAGAAGAGGAAGTCAAGCTATTCTCCAAAGTACCTGAGGGCAGGACAAGAAGCAGTTGGTGGAAACCAATCAAGGAAAGAAGCAACCTAGAAGGAGAGAAATTTTCTGGCAGTGAGAACAATTAATCTGTAAGAACAACTTGCCTCCAGAAGTTGTAAATGTTCCAACACTGGAAGTTTTTAAGAAGAGATTGGATAACTTGAAGTGGTCTGAAGTGGTGTCGGGTTTCCTGCCTAAGCAGTTGTATTAAAAGACCTCTGAGGTACCTTCCAACTTTGTTATTCTATTCTATTCTAAGTAGGTGTATGCTTTTTATCACCCAGTCATGATCGTTTCTCTGAAGCAGACTCAATAACAGGATAACTAGATGTCAGTACTGACTGTCTAAAAAATATCCGGTTTGTCTTTATTTTTTTAGTCAATGGCCATTTCCCCAAACCTTGTTCAAAGCATCATCCATCCCTTGTTTTGTCAACATACAATGTTCCATAACATTGGCTGTCTGCATTACCAGTCCCTATCTTGTTGACGGTTTATTGTGGACTTACCTATTAAAACTCTGCCTTCCCTACTTTCTGGGTAGGCCAGTCACCAAAAGCACGATGACAGGTGTTTCTATTAGCTAGGCAGCTGTCCCTCTTCAGCATATCACCAGTGGTTCGAAAACTTCCATGCTTGGTGCACTGCAACATGAGTTGGGTGGATCTCACATATTATTATGCAATTTCACAGTCAGGTATCTGCTTGTTTTTTTCTAGGCTGATTTATCTGACCCACCCTAAGGATGTTTTGCAAAAATAATGTAAAATGAAGAAATGCATGGGAGGCTGGCTTCCAGTCACAAATGTGCGTCTATGAAAATTCAAACTAATTTCATTGTAAACTAAACAGTGAAACAGGCTATAATATATTCAGCTTTAGTTGCATATTTACAGGGAGAAACAGCCAGAATCAAATTAGTCTTCAGAAAGGAAGGAGACAGAGCGGTATGCCACCATGACCATTTAACTAACTAAATCCTGTAGAACTGATTACTAAGTAACATTATCTCTTAATTTAACCAAAGGGAATCAAATCAATGGCCAAAGGCAAGGAAAATTGCCAACAAATGTCCAATCTGACCTTTCTTATTTTCAGGATTTTAATATTTTATTGTTGTGTAATCTTCTCCTTCTCCTTGTTTCTCCTTCCTCCTTCAGCCTCTTCTTCCTTCTTCCCTGGGAGAAACTGATTTCAAAAATACAGAGCAGTCAGTTAACTGACAATGAAGAAACTTGAAACATTTGAAAATTCAAAACTAATTCAGAGTGGGAGAAAAATGGCAACACTGGAGGCTGTACAAAGATGAGAGAAAAGTTTGGGCTCACGTAGCCCCAAACCTCTTTGTCTCTCTCCACACCTTTAAGCCCCTGTCACACTGCACCAACGGATGGAAAGAGGATGTAAAACGGACAAAACAGCTTGCCATCCATTGGTTAACGCGATGCATCCGTTCTGTACTCACTGCCTCCGTCTTGCTTCCTCTCTATCTGTCCAGCATCCGTTTATGGACGTTTCATCCGCTCAGAAGGTTTTGAGCTGCTCAAAACTTTTGCACGGAAAATGTATCCAATGCGTCCGTTCTGCATCCGCTACGCATCCGCTAGGCATCCGCTACGTATCCGCTATATCCGCTAGGCATTTGCTACGCATCTGCGCAACTCGATC
>BHFT01055052.1:37136-81182 GCA_004320025.1 Laticauda laticaudata | reverse complement strand
TTCTCAACTCTTGCTAAGAAATAAAGACTTTGCTGTTGGAACCCGGTCTACCTCGTGTTTTTCCGGACAAAACAAAGACTAAAGAGTTTGGATCTTCCTGATGGTTTATAAACACATGCAAGTAGCTACCTTGGTTAACAATACACAAATGATCTACTGCTGCTTTTCTCTCAAATTTGGTTTCTTCCTCAACTTCTCAATCTAATCTCTGGTCCTGATATCCCCTAGGCCTAGTAGAGGGTTCTCCAACCTTGGCAACTTTAAAACTTGTGGACTTCAACTCCCAAACTTCCTCAAAGCTGGCTGAGGAATTCTGGGAGTTGAAGTCCACAAGTCTTAAAGTTGCTAAAGTTGGAGACCTCTGCCCTAGTAGTTTCCTATCCAAATATCAACTTTTGCTCTAATCCCAATAAATTATCTTTTTCGCAGCCAGACCTCAGCTAGGTACTGCTATCTTTAAAAAAAAAAAAAAAAAANATGAGGATCGGCAACAAGTATAACCCAGGGATATGGTTATCTGCAGGCTGTGATCCAAAAAAGGCAAGGTGGTAACTATAACCATGCAATCAAAACTCCAGCCACTTTGATTGGAATTATGGCCACCATTTTGATTTTTTTTTTTTACCATAGCTTGTACGAGCATTCATGCAGGTTTACTAGAAACATTTAGATTCATAACATAAAGTTTGTACCATTGGTTCCTACAGGGTAACGACCGGACGTTATTTATTGCCCAATAGTCTCTTTTGAGCTCCTTTGCCCAGTCACACTAATCGTTCGACATTATAATCTGTTTGTGCACAAGTTTAACGGAGAGGAAAGACAGGCCTATGGGATGGTTCGTTGGGAGGGAAGAAGAAAAAGACTTCTAGATCAAGGACCTCCAACCTTGGCAACTTTAAGACTTGTGGACTTCAACTCCAAGAAAATTCTGGGATTTGAGGTCCACCAGTCTTAAAGTTGCCAAGATTGAAGACCCTTGATTTAGGGCAGTGTTTCTCAACCTCAGCAACTTTTAAGATTGGAAGACTTCAATTCCCAGAATGCCTCAGCCAGCAGGCTCTCTATACCAGGACTATCCAACCTGGGCAACTTTTTAAGATTCGTGGACTTCAATTCCCAGAATTTCCTAAACCGCACAGGGTCACCACAATTGTGAGCAGTTTTATGGCTGGCTGGCTTGGGAATTCTGGGAATTGAAGTCCACGAGTCTTAAAAAGCTGCCGGAGTTGGATACCCTTCTTCTAACTTCGCGCTCTGGCACGGTGTTTCTCTTGACAGTACCGGTGTTTCTCCTTCCCCGCAGGCGTTTCTCGGGGAGTCTCCCCTCCGGAGGCCTTCCACCGGATCGCAATGCGCTTTCGCAACGTGACTCGCGAGGCCCCGAGGCCTCCGAAGAGACGCCCCACCACCACCACCACCATCATGGCGCCGCCGCACCTTGCAAGAAGGCAGCGGCGCAAACACTGCCTCGGGGCGATCGCGTCGGATGGCGACGGCCCTCTCAAGAGACAAAGGGAGAAAGTCCCGGCGAGAGTGCCCGATCCCCGCTGCAAACCTCAGGACGGCCCCTGGATGGCAGCAAGAGGTGGGAATAAGACGCGGGTCTTGGTTGCCACCCTGCCCTGCCGGGGTTTTGCAGCCCAGATTGCTTGCACACATTTGGAGGAACATTTGATGACTTCCTTTTTCAAAAAGAATGGAAGCTGGGTGGAACAAACACTAGAGGATGCTATAACAACATCTAAGTTGTTCGTCGCATTAACTTTCTCTTGAGAGACTATTCTTCATGCCCCCCCCCCCCGCANTCTCTTGAGAGACTATTCTTCATGCCCCCCCCCCCAGCAGGGTGTAAAATGTGCCCATTTTAATCAGCCTTGGAAATTAGGTGATGCTAACAGTTCCTTCGTAGGAGGACAACCAAAATCTACACCTCCCTTCAGTTGCTGAAGTCTGAGAAACTGCTGCTCGGTTTTTCTTATTTAATAAGGCTAGGAACGGCTTTTCTGGATACACAGGATGCTCTTCCGTTTTCTAGGTTAAAGGATTTCTGAAGTGACCAAATTGCCAGCTGACCTGAGTGGAAGGCCTCAAGGGTCACAACTTGTTTTGCTGCCTTTGCTGAGCATGAACTCCAAGGCCATTTCTAGATGAATTATATCAAGGGTCTTCAAACTTGGCAAGTTTAAGAGTTGTGGACTTCAACTCCCAGAATTCCTGAGCTAACCTGAGGAGGAATTCTTGAGAGTTGATGTGCACAAGTCTGAAAGCTGTCAAGTTTGAAGACCCCTGAATTGTATGCTCCTTAACCTGTCCAGCCACGGAAGACTGATAGAAGCTAGAATGTCTATGGATTTCAAGTTGTCATTACACAAATGGGGTAAAGGACAGCATTCTCCCTGCTGTAGATGTTTCAGCAGCACAAGAACAATTATACTGACAGGTGACAGGGAAGAACAAGGTGGAGACTTTCTACGGAATTTGCCACATTTTTACATATCAAAGCAAAAGGCTCACAAACACCAGCTTTTAAAAGCAAGGCGTTCCAGGGCTACAGGAACATTTTTTTTTTTTGGGAAGGAAGTAAACAAATGTCAACTTCAAGCCAAAAACTTGCTTAGATGCTGTTCTTTCAGGTCAACCTAGTCTACCACCCTATCAGCCTTTCAGTAGATTTTGAAGACCTGACTCTTCACCCAAGCTATGATAGAAGCGAGTCCATCAAATGTAAGAGCTCAGGAATCTGTGCAATGTTGTGGCACTCTGGAATCTCTGTGATTGTTAGAAAATGGTTGTATTTATTCTACTTTTGTTCAATTTTATTATGAGCTGCCTCATAATAAGGTGGCTTGTATAAAGTGCCTTATAAGTTTCCAGATCATTCAGCTCCACTGAAGAGATGAAATTTATATTTGAATTGGCACATATTAGATGGTCCTGCAAGCATTTTATAAATTTTCAGTTTCTTGATGTGTTGGCTTCTTCAGATCCACAGGAGCATATATTAATCTCTACAGCTCAGCTCCTTAATCTGCATTTTTACTTGAAAAATCTGAATGAAAACCCTCAAAAACTTGGAAGTTGCAATAACAATCTCATACAACAAATTATAATCAAACCTGACTTCTTTATCAAAATGAATGTGACTATGAAACCCCAATACAGGTAGTCCTTGACTTATACCCACAGTGGACCCCAAAATTGATGTGGCAAAGTGTAAAATGTGTTAAGCCCCTGTCACACAGCACCAACGGATGGTTAACGCGATGCATCCGTTCTGTATACTTACTTCGTGTCTGTTTTTCATACTCTCTATCTGTCCAGCATCCGTGCTATTGACATTTCATCGCTAGAAGAAAGTTCTTGCAGCTGCCCACAAAACTTTTGAGCCGGAAAAGTATTCGAACGTGTCCGTTCTATATCGCTACGCATACGGGCAGTCATTATACTACCACATCATCAATCCATTACGTGCTCGCTATATTCCTGCTAGGGCATCGCGTGCGCATCCACTGCCAACTCACATCCACTCCGCGGAAAAACGGACCACAGGGAGGAAGCGAAACGGATGCACGGAACAGACATTATGCAGCGTGAGTGAGGCACGGACGTAAAAAGCGATGAAAGCAGATGCAGCTCGCATAGAAAGCATTAAAAACAGAAAAAACGTTCGTGATAGGGCGATTCTCGGGATTTTATTATCTTAGGATGTCGCAGGACTTACTAGAGGATGCAAAGGACACTTAGCCGGAAAATCCTGGTATTTTCCTATAAAAGGCGGGTAGAAATTACAGTCCTGATCTCACTTTACCCATCCTAGCGGCCCTGCGGGTGACATGTACCTCTTCTAGCCATTCATGTTCTGGCTCTTCGCACAGCATCCAGTTCATCGTCCACCAGTGATCGTACACACACTCCTTTTGCGTAGACCGCCAGTCATTCTAGCAGCCAGTTGCGAAGCCATCTATACTCTTTCACTGTTCTACGGGAGAAAAGGAGGCGGCCAAGAAGCATCTGGGTCCCGAAGATGATCGGGAGAAGAGCAGAGTACGGACTGTACAATAAGCTGATGGTGGAGCCTGAGGAACGAAGACACTCGTGCATTCAGCACTTCATGAGGATTGCCTCCACGCCATGTTTGATGAAGCTTTGTCGGAGCGGCTGAGGACCCAGCAGGTGAGACCAAGGCAAACACCCAACCTTCCGCCGCAGCCTGCGACCTGGGCTGAAGTGGCACTGACTCTGCGCCACCTGCCTCCGGGACCACAGTACAGGATCATGAGTACGCCTGGAGGGTGCCATACAATACCATCATCTTGTGGTCAGAGAAGTGGCTGCAGGCCCATCATCGAAGAATACCTGGAGGCAGCTCCTCCAGTGCCCCTCCACTGAAGAAGGCTGAGAAGAAACTTGCAGAAAGATGTGCAGTATCACGAAGTGGAACTTCCCCCGACACTGTTGCGAGCCCATTAGATGAAAGCACGTGGCCTGCAAAGCGTCAGCGCCAAGTAAAGAGGGTCCAACTTATCCACAACTACAAGGGCTTCTTCAGCATCATCCTCTTTGCCATGGTCCGATGCTGTACTACAAGTTCATGTACAAATCGATGCTTCAGGCAATGGGTCATTCTTTAGATTCCCAAGGTATAGACAGCCAGTCACCTCAGGGAGGGCGAGACTGCCTTGGATGGATTATGGCTGACTCCAACGCTCATCATGGGCTTCCCAGATCCAGACCCCCTGCCCAACGACACACAAGATGTGCCCTACTTCATCGTAGGTGATGACGCCTTCTCCGCTCAGAACCTAACCGTCATGAAGCCCTACACTGTCCAGATGCCGTCACCGTGAAGAGATGATCTTCAACTACAGGCTGTACAGTGGCAAGGCGGGTGGTGGAGAAGGCTTTTGGCATCCTGGCAACAAGGTTCCAGGTACTTCTTTCACGCACCATTGCAGCCATCGCCCAAAGACCGTGAGGAACATTCCATGGAAGGTTGCTGCATCCTGCACAATCTCAATGAGCACCCGCTACCAATTTTGCAAAACAGAGGCTCAGTGGAACCACGCAAACCAATGCAATGGGGACATTGGCCTGCGTGAATGGAGGCAATAGTGGCGAAACCTGATAAGATTACTGTGGCATGTGCAAGCCGCCAACACAGAGCTTCACGTGAACGGGAAAAAAGCAGTGCAACCTCCCGAAACACTGGTGCAACTCCCCAGCTGGAGCAGTGGAGTGGCAAGACAGGATGCGTAGATGCTTAATGGATGCTTCCTTGAGCCTGTCTCATAACACTGAATGAGATTGTGCCATGTATGTTGAGTGGCCCGAAAATGAACAGGGCATTTAATAAAGAGTTGTGTTTATGTTGAAAATGTGTGGATCAATGATTAAATTGTTATTGATAATAAAGGGCCCATAGGTTGGCACCTGGAGAGGCTGGACCATGCAGTCCCACTATGCTTGCACTGGAGGATTATCTATCGCCACTGCTATCCTTACCCATCCACAGGTATCCCTGCATCCCACTGCTATCCTTACCCACCCTTACCCAGCATGCAAAGGCTTAAACATTTCTAAAAGTTTCACCACCAAGACTTTATTGACTAAAAGAACTGAAGCAAATGTGTGAAGCGCAAGATACACCTTTATTAATAACAAACTGTTAAAAGCAAAAATGACCCAAGTAAAGTGTCCCAAGCAAAGATAAAGTCAACAGGTAGACAACCCAGTCTCTGGCACTCTTCTCAGTCACTCGAGGCGTGCCCATAGTCTCAGGGGTGAAGGGTCCAGGTGCTGTGGAGGTGGCTGCTGCTTGGAGTGCTGGTCTGACGGCACCATTGGGGTGCCTGGCCCTGAGAAGACAACTGGGGATGGTGTGTGGAGGAAGCTCTTCCAGAGGGCTGGCTCAGTCCCGTGATGTTGAGAGCCCCTTGCTCCATGACATGGGGTGTCAGTCCCAAGACCGATGACAGATGTTCTGAGGCCGGGCTTGGCTGTGGGGGTGGAGGAAGGAGGAGTGTAGTGGAGCTGTCTGGTCTGCAGCTGAGCAAGGTGAGGTGTGGGTGGCATCTGTGGCGTGGGTGGCATCTGTGGCGTGGGTGGCATCTGTGGCATCGGTGGTGTTTGATGAACCTGTGCCTGGACTGGGAAGGGCTGCCTCTGCTGCTGGAACTCCTGGTAGTGTAGCCTTGGTAGGGGAGCCTGTGGAAGCCTTGGAAGGGTGCTGTGACATCACCTGGGGTGGAGCAGCAGACCTGGACTGGGTCAAGGCAGGTTCAGCTGGCCTGGAGGGTTGTGCAGAAGACCGGTGATCCTCTCCTTTATCACCTGGTACTCTGATTCGGACATGTCCAGAGGGTCTGGTTGACGTAGGTGAGGAAGGGTTGCGGTTTGAGGATGGTTGTCGTGTGTACCAGCTAGAGAGGAGAATCTATGCTGCTTTTGATGCGTGTCCCTGATCTCCAGCAGGACAGTGTGCCTTGCCTCTCTGGTCTGGTCTCTGCTGCCTCTTTTCTTGGGTGGAGCTGGGGGTGGGGGTGGGTTGGTCTCTGGTGGCAGTGCCCCTCCTTGCTCCCACTGCATCGGGGGTCCTCCATGCGCTCCACCATGGTAGTGCAGCTGTCGGGGGTTCTCCATCATGGGACGCTCCACAGATACCTGCCTGCGACACAGGAGGCTGACTCCTTGGCCAGAAGAGGACTGGCTCTTCTGTGGGCTGCCTGAGAGAGAGGGTAGACAGAGGGCTGCCCTCGGTGGTGGATCTCACCCTCCAAAAGCTGCACTTGGCCATCACGTAGTCTCCCCGGTTGGTGACGTGACCGTGGCCTGGCCAGACTTCTTGAGGTGCAGTTTCCGTACCAGGTGTGCATGTGCTTCCACCACCCAAGGAGGACCTCCAAAGTGTAGCCCAGGCTCTCCGCCTTCTTCTCTAAGCCGCCTGCTTCCCTCTTGGTGTCTCGATAGAGCCTGTTCCCTTCCGCCATAGGTACTCGCGTTCTCCCTCAGCCATTCGAGCACCTCATCCTCATGTTCCTCTTCGAGTGAGAATTGCCTCCTCTCCCGTTCACGCGTCTGCCTCTTCCTCCCTTTGGCAGGGCCATATGGGCCCTCATCAGAGGGGCTTCGAGGTTGTAGGGGCTGCTCCTCCACACCACCACCAGCAGCAGCAGCAACAACAACAGCAGCAGCAAAAGCAGCACAGCAGCACCGAGCAGCACCAGGATCAGCAGCAGCAGCGAGTAAGCACCAGCAGCACCAAGCAGGACCAGGAGCACCAGCAGCACCAGCAGGACCAGGAGCAGCGCCAGCAGAGTAAGCACCAGCAGAAGCCCCAGCACCAGCAGAGTCAGCCCGAGCAGCAGAAGCCCCAGCAAAGAAACAGAGTCAGGGCCAGGGGGTGGGATGGTGGCCCTGTCCTTCTTGCCAGGACTAGCAGAAGATGGCACAGGCTTCCTCTTCTTCCATGGTTGTTGGCTGGAGATGTGTCTGGGAGCAGTTCTTTCCTCTGAATGTGACCTGCTTGCGAGCTGCATCCTTTTATATCCACGGGCTGATGCAATGCATCCTCCTCGCATCCGCAGTGAATGCTTTGCATTCGCTAGGCATTTGCTAGGCATCCGCTAGGCATCCATGATGCATCGCTAGGCATCCGCTCTGCATCTTTTCCTTCCGCTACGCGTCTGCTTTGCTGTACTCCCCGGAAGCCCTGCGGATGTGCCATCCGCTTCCATCTGCTTCTATCCGCTAGGCTTCCGTGGGAGCATCCGCTTTCTATCCTGGCTACGTCCTCTCTCCGGTCCATTCCTTTCCGTTGTTGTCCGCTCTGTTTATGCAAATTTGGGGCACTTTTGAGAGCGGATAAACAACGGATGGAAAATTTCTCGCCGCTGTGTCCTTTTTACATACTTTTTGCATCCGTCTCGGGCCGATGTTGACAGGCCCTTTAAGTGAGTTTTGCCCCATGATATGACCTTTCCTGCTACGATTGTTAAATGAATCACTGCAGTTGTTAAATTCGTAACCCAGTTGTTAAATGAATCTGGTTTCCCCATTGACTATGCTTGTCAGAAGGTCCCAAAAGGAGATCACCTCACCCTGGCACACTTTATTTTTTTTATTTTTAATTTTTTTATTATTATAATTTTATTTATTATTTTTAACCCTGGCACACTTTAACTGTCATAAATGTGAGTCAGTTGTCCAGTATCTGCATGTAAATCACGTGACCATGGGGATGCTGCAAAAGTCGTAACTATGAAAAATGATCCTCACTTTTTGTAGTGCTGTTTTAACATTGAATGGTCATTAAATGAACTTACATTAATGTAAGTTGAGAACTACCTCCAGTTTCAAGTTTCTCCCGCAATAGGTCTCATCTTTGTTTTGGGAATAACGTAGACTCAGTGATTCTCAACCTCAGCAACTTATTAATACTGAAATTAAAAAGAATTAAAATTCTTCTGGGAGTTGAAGTTTATACATCTTAAGGTTGCTGAGGTTGAAAAAATCCTGATGTGAACCACCAATAATCGTAAGTGTAATCAGCATTGTAGAGTTTTACATTCTTGATTCCCAAGCTTCCATTTTAAAACAGTGCGTGAACGTCAATTCTTTAACCACTTTCCGCGTGGTTGAAGGAAATATGGTTGAAAAGGAGAATTAATGTGCAATAAGTGCTTTTGGCTTCACTTGCAAAACCCAGCCTCCGGAGCAGCAATGAGTATTTTCTAGGCTAATATCTGCATTGGGTCTGAAACCTTCATATGCGGCTGTTTTCCTTGGTTGCAAAAGAGTGGCGTTCATTACAACAGAGATGCTGGATTGGTGAGCAGCCAGCCAGTGACCCACAAAAGAATCTCATTCCAGCATAGTCCTTCCTCACCCACATCCTTTGACAAGACAGGCAGGGCTTTGCCACACACTCCCAAAGCTTTCTGAGAAAGAAATATTGCAGGGCATGGAAAGAAGCTGATCTGTGCATTCCCACAAAAAAAAAATGGAAAAACCGTCAAGTTTTTTTAAAAAAAGAAGAAGAAACCCCAAACACTTGTGCAGTGTTAAAAAAATATTGGTTTGAACCTATCCAGATTTTCAATTATTGGACTTTACTGGATTCTTAAATTTTGTCACACAACTCTGCTTGTGCCTTGAAAGAGCTCATTCTTATTGCCTCCCGCTCACCCCCTTGGTTTTTTGAAACTGGAGACCTCACCTTCCCAGAATATTCAGCTGGCTGAGCCCTCAATATTTCACTTTGCAGACCAATTCCTTCACTCCCTCTTCCCCAGCTCTGGGCCCCCTTGATTTCCATGAGGAAAATTATGTGGCATGCTGATTGTTGTACAAAGTTGTGCTGAAACTGGTTTGAGCAACACACAGGCCTTTCCACACCATTCTCTCCAAGCTTTCTACACAACTTAAAAAGGGAAAGCCTTGGGAAGGAGATTGTTTGTGTGATCTCTCAAGTCCAAATGGTGTTTCATTTTGTTTTTTCCCAGTTCAGTGGATGGGGATGGTGAGAGAAGCCAGATTTACTTTATAGCACGGTACATAACTTCTGAAAGGAAGAATGGAAGCTTAGGATTTGCAAAACCGTAGAATAAGCTGAAGGCTTGGAGAAAGCATGAACTTACTTAATCAAAGGACAATCTTTTCCAGGCAGGTGGAGACCTGTGGAAATGTCTAGACTTCAGAAGGATTTACAAAATGACTAGTTTTTTCAAGGAAAAGCTATGGACTTTTTCGAGTGCAAACAAAAACTTGATAGAGTATTATTCACAGTTTAAGTTTCAGCAAGGAAAGGCCTCACATTTTCAATAAATGGAGTTCTGGGTAAAATAGATTGTAACGAATTTTCCACATCATGTAGTGCTTGTTCTCTCTCTCTTCTGAATTTCCTCTCAACACTATGTTCTAATGTAACATTGGGATGAATAGTGCAAGGAAAATCCATGTGTGTTTATGTGCATACACGTTTCCCCCAATGTTGTGCAGTTATTAAAGGCATCCATTTTTAAAAAAATACATTATAGCAAAAAAAAAGTTATTGGAAGCCAAATAGTGTCACCTGGGGCACTTGTTGAAGAGAAAAATATTAAACACAGTGCAGCTCTTTTGGATAGCTGGGATATACTCACACATCTGAAATATATTTTTCAGTGAACCTGATCTGTAGTTGATCATCCATTATTCTCATTACTTTTGAAAGGAATGTACTTGTTAAAGTTGAATTAAAAAATTTAAAAGATAAACTGAAATATTATAATATAGGAAATATTCTTTGAATGATGAAAAGCTATCTTGAACTCAGGCTATGGTTGGCCAAAAACGATTAGCAAGTTTGATGTCACCTAAATCTGAGGAAATGCCTAGATGGCAAACCAGAATGTAAAAGAAACCGAGAAATCAAAGAAATAGAAAGTTAATTAGAGCAAATGCAAAATAAATGCACAGGGTTTTACTCCTCGGGTTTCATGGAGAGATACCAGAGAATAAAATGTTTATGATTGTGCCCCAATTTGAGAGACATCGAGCTCTAAAGCAGCCTGGCAGAAATCAACAACAAATGATATTTCCATGTAATGTATAAGTTAACTTGATTAGGTTACTGATACATCCTTGCTGAAATAAAGCCTGGAATTGCAATGCAAACAAAGAATCTAAATTCTTGAGCTTCTAATTTATTCAGTCCTGTATCTCATAGCAATTCTACATGACCAGTGATCAGTGTAATGGAAGTTAAATGTTCATGTCACCCATTTCTTCTTCTCTCCAAACATTTTCTTGATTGTTGATTGCCACTCACCCCTGTTACTCTTCTCAATCAATCAATCAATCAGAATAGAGCCGGAAGGGACCTTGGAGGTCTTCTAGTCCAACTCCCCTGCTCAAACAGGAGACCCTATAACATTTCAGACAAGTGGCTGTCCATTCTTTTCTTAAAAACCTCCAGTGATGGAAGCACCCATAACTTCCGAAGGGAAGCTGGTTATTTTGTTCTCACTTTTGAGGAAGTTTCTCCTTAATTCCAGGTTTCTTCTCTCCATGAATTAGTATCCATCCATTGTTTCTTGTGTTGCTTTCTTGGTGCTTTGCAAAACATGCTCTTATTTGTGGCAGCCCCTCAAATACTGGAATATTATCATGTCACCCCTAGTCCTTCTTTTGTCTAGACTAGCCATACCCATTTATCATATATTTTAGTCTCCAGGCCTCCAAATATTCCATCATAAATATGCAATGTGCAACTGCATTTGATGGCAGTTTGGTCTTCTTTCATCCTACAGGCAAATCATTGCATCACAACAGACAACTTAAGCAGCAGATCTTCTATGTAGCAGTGAAGCTCAAGAACTGCAACCTCCCAGGCTCTTCAATCCTGGTTTTTTATGATCCTAACCCTACCAATGGTTTCAACATCTCTAGAAGATGAAATCATATCTCCCGACTTCCATGTGCCATCTTTGTTCATTTGAATAAGTTTTAGAATGGTTAAAATACTAATATCACCCACAAGGAACTTATGAAAAGTGAGGTAGTCACAGTCTGAGATGCCTTTGGATAACCGGCAGCAGTTAATAAGAGTTAATCTTCTCTTTGCCTGCCTCACACAGCCATTCCTTTACAAAACTAAGAGCACAGTAGAGGGAAAGTACTGTAATAACATTTCTTTGCAGCAAAAGCCAGGACCTTGTCTCTTTTATGTCGCCAGCAAAGTTCTGAAAGACAGAGGTGCAATTGTACAGCTGAACTAAACAGGATGGCTGTTTGAACCCCGTTCTAACTTATGGTAGTCATTAAACTCTAACCTCATTTCCCATTACAGCACCGTGCTGTGAACAGCTATTTACTGCTAATTGCACCAGCCAGAAATGGTCATAATTCAAAAATGAAACATTTGGTGGGACAGGGAACCCCAAATAAACAAATTAGATGCCCCTTCCCTGCATTTTGAACCATCTCTACAGTTTGCCAGGCTCTGGTGAATTTGGTGAATCGGCTGGGAAATCCAATCTAGCGATTCAAATTAAAGCAGGCATTAGGAGCTGAAAGAGGGAGTGTATAGGTTCATTTCTAAAGTGTTAAATATTCCAGGAAGAATGGGTAGCATCCTAGTCATGATCATTTAGCTTTCATAGGCCTATAACAGGCATGGGGGATTTCTAGTTGATTTGTAATTAACTAGAAGAAAATTCTGACCATCTGATCAAATTCTGTCCAGAAAAACATTTCTGACCGTTTACCCCAATTGCTGAGTTTAAGACAGCAAGCAACATCCACAAAGTAGACCTCCACTCTCTGTACTACAGAAATTTATTTTATTTTTTTTAAACATCCATGCAAGATTTCATTGTAATGCTTTCTGACAGCCTGCTCACTTACAAAGAAAGTACATTTTGCCTGAACCTCAATGTTCTCAATGTATTCATGTAAAGACTGGGATTTGCTATTCTCTTTCCTTCTTCCTTTTTATGAATGGATCCTTCACTCATACATCTTTCTAATGACCATACCGTGGAGACTGGAAACCATGAAGTGATTATGTCCAAAATAATATAGAGGTTCTCTGGTTCCTATCCAAAACAGAGTAAATGCCTTATAAAAGCTGAGGTACCTCAAAGAAATCCTTCTCCTGTCTGCTTATCTGGATACTGAGGCAGTTACGTTTTCAGCAAAACACAGTGATGCTCAAAGGGTATCCCTTGCATAGGAACACTGTCATATAAAAGCTGGGATTAGGTGTCTGATTCACTTTATGTAAGTTCCAACACTTGTATGACAATGTCATCATATATAGTTTATCATTTGCCCTGTTTCTCACTCCCACATCGTCCATGTACCAACCCATGTTGCCTCTGGAACAAGCAAGGAACAAAATGAGGTACTTAGACATGGATATGAGCCAGAGAACCTTAACTTGTATCTCCTGCTTAGGTTAGTTTTTCAGGTTTCCTGGTTCAGTGGAGTGGGTTTATTTTAACCTTCAAAAGTCGTTAAAAGTTCCGGAGCAGGAGCTTTCATCCATGTGCTAGAATTTACAGTATGTTTGTCGTGTTTTTGGAAAGACACCTCTAGAGAAGCCTTCCTCGATTTGGTCCCTTTCAGATTTGTTGGGCCTACAACTCCCAGAATTCCCAAGCACCCAGTTGGAACATTCAAAGAACTGTCGTCTAACAACTCTAGACCAGGCTACCAGGTTCAGGATGCCTTTTGTGGGGCGCTCTGAAACTTTTGAGTTCACTTCTAAACAAAAGAGAGCGTAAATCTGAAATCTTCTTCTCCTCACAGCGAACCCTCACCTTTTTCCTTCTGTAGTGTTCTATCATTTAGGCTGGCATTGAAGTTCCTTTTTTGGAAGGCTTCCAATGATGGACACCATAGCTCTGACAGCAGAGCACTGTCAAAAGGTAATGCTGAACACCTCTCATTAAATCGCCCTGTACACCTCATATATTGTTTTCTTTAGGAAGAAGGTAGTGTACACGCATACATGTAAACACACATACATACAAACACAGAGAAAAACACACACATACACACACAAATGCAAATCTATTGATAGCCAAAACAAGGAAGATACCATTTAATTAAAATTGTAATTGTTTACAATTTAATTAAAATTAAAATTGTATCCTTCCTTTTGAGGGAAATCCTTCCCTCAAAATGACGCTATAGAGCATTACATACAGAACAACTAGACACAAGAACAGTTTTTCCCCGAAAGCCATCACTCTGCTAAACAAATAATTTTCTCAACACTGTTCAACTATTTACAGACTGCACTACTATTACTGTTAATCTTGTCATCACTACTTTTCACCCATCCCCTCCCAATTGTGACAACATGACTGTAACTTTGTCGCTGGTATACTTACGATTTATATTGACTGTTTCCTAGTACGATTGATTGCTTATTGTACCCTATGACTATCATTAAATGTCGTACCTTATGATTCTCGACTCCTGACAAATGTATCTTTTCTTTTATGTATACTGAGAGTATTTACACCAAGACAAATNGACTCCTGACAAATGTATCTTTTCTTTTATGTATACTGAGAGTATTTACACCAAGACAAATTCCTTGTGTGTCCAATCACACTTGGCCAACAAAATAGAGGTGGGATTCAAAATTTTTAACAACCGGTTCTGTGGCTAAGTTGGTGGGCATGGCTTGGTGGTCATGTGACTGGCTGAGCATGACCAACTCAACATCACTCACATTGAGGCACGCATCTCCTCGCCTGGCCTCTCATGACTGTGGGGAAGCTGCAACAATCGTAAGTGTAAAAAATGGTAAGTCACTATTTTCAGTGCCATTGTAACTTTGAATGGTGACTCCATACAAGCAAAGTACCAGCAAAGGAAGGGGAATAAACTCCAGAAAAGTTCCTGAGACAGGAAGTCCAGTCCTGCCAAGAATGTAATACGGGTTAACAGAGAGGCAGTTTCTGTAAGCAACACCAGAATGTTTCCTTCCTTCCTTCCTTACAGGATTAGGCCAATAATTTCTTCTAACAACCGGTTCTCTGAACTGCTTAGAGTGTTAACAACCGGTTCTCACAAATAGGTGTGAACCTGTAGAATCCCACCCCTGCAATAAAGTATTCTAATTTATCTGGAGTTGCCATAAGTAAATTGGACAGCCATAAAATCTTCATAATAAATAAAATAAAATAAAATAAACTTGAATCCTTTTAAGTATTTTAAGACTCTCCCTCTCTCTCCCCTCCCCTCTCCCTCCCTCTCTTTCTCTATCTCTTATTCGAAGGCAAACAAACCCTAATGCATTCAAGACTGCAACTGAATAGAACTTCCTCATGCAACACAAAGAAAGAAAAAAATTAAATCTTTGGGAAGTAATTGGGTTAATTATATAGAGTTCATGGCAATTAATTTTACTGCACTGTGGATGGAAATCAAATTTCAATGCAAGTTTCATCCAGCCCTGCCCATCTGGGGGAGGGTGCTCTCAGCAGAGATGAAATGCAGCTGAAAAGGGTTCACGCCTGGTTCTGGCTTGCCGCTTTTAGCCTCTGGGGGTTGGATTTCATTCTGTTCATGACTTCAGGCCACCCCAAGATTGCCAGTCAGGCAGAACTGAAGCCTTCTAAAAACAAACAAACACATTCCATCCCTTGGTGAGAAATGATGGCAGTCATCAAGCAACAGGCAGGCAGGAACCCATGTGTGAAGAAACTGAGTGGCAGGCCCAGTTCTCTGAGTCAACTGATGCCACATTATTGTGTCTTTGTCTTCCTTTTTCCACTGATTCTCAGGCCTGGTACTGTAATTGTGTCTGTGTTTGTGTATAAATGTTCTGTGAGAGAGAAGGGAATGAATGGAAATATGTGTGTCATGATTACACGCTGATTTGTATGAATAAAAACATATTGTGTGACTGAACTATAACTGGTTTAGGCATGGCATGATACCCGAACCCAGGCACGGATGTGTGTATACCATAAATTATAATAATGCAGTAGTGTTTGAACAAGGCCATCTTTTTAATAAATCATAGTTCAATTATCATGATTTAGTGTGATGTGTAAACCAAATCCCATAAGTCTTCGTGAAAGGCAGGGCTATCACCAAGTTGCCTCTGAATTGATAGAAGAGAATAACAGAGTTGGAAAGGAACTTTGAAGTCTTCTAGTCCAACCCCCTGCTCAAGGTGGAAATCCTATCCCATTTCAAACAAATGATTGTTCAATCTATTCTTTAAAACTTCTGGTGTTGGAGCATTCACAACTTCTGGAGCAAGCTGTTCCACTGATTAATTGTTCGGTCAGGAAATTTCTCCTTAGTTCTAGGTTGCTTCTCTCTTTTATTAGTTTCCATCCATTACTTCTTGCCCTGCCCTCAGGTGCTTTGGAAAATAGGTTGACTCCCTCTTCTTTGTGGCAGGCTCTGAGATAATGGAGGCCCCCCCTTGTCCTTCTTTTCATTAAACTAGACATATCCAGTTCCAGCAACCATTCTTTATATGTTTTAGCTTGCAATCTCCTAATCATCTTTGTTGCTCTTCACTGAACTCTTTCTAGAATCTCAACATATTTTTTACATTGTCGAGGCCAACATCGGATGCAATATTCCAAATATGGTCTTGCCCTGGCACTATAGAGTGATATTAACACTTCACGTGATCATACATAAGTAGTCCTCACGGTTCGCTTATGACACATCTACCCAGGGCTACCTATGACCCAGATTTGAATTACCAATGGCTGACTTCTGCCCCACATGGTCACATGATTGAATTTTGGACATTCAGTAATGGGCCTGCCTTTACAACCATTTGCAGTATCCCTCAGTTACATGGCCACAATTTATGGCTTTTCGCTGGAAACCAGAATTTACTTCCACGTTCCAGCAAAAAAAGGCCTATTGTGGACAATAGATTTACTTAAGGAGCACCTCATAAAGGTCATTAAGTTAGACATGATTATGTAGCCACCTCTTATCAACAGGCATGATTTACAACAGAAATTCTGGGGTCAACTTTGGTCATATGTCAAAGGCTATAAATAGCCTCCTATAATTTGAAGTTTGAGATCTAACTTGGTGTAGCTGTT
Organism: Laticauda laticaudata; assembly: GCA_004320025.1. Classification (NCBI taxonomy): domain Eukaryota; kingdom Metazoa; phylum Chordata; class Lepidosauria; order Squamata; family Elapidae; genus Laticauda; species Laticauda laticaudata. The sequence continues at coordinate 64,602 of BHFT01055052.1, read as the reverse complement.
AATGCCCCAGTGTATAAATGGGGGGAATCATGAGTTCTAGTTCCACTTTAAGCACGAAGCTATGTGGGTGACCTTAGGTCAGTCATACTCTCTCAGCCCTAAGAAGAAAAAAAGCAATTGCAAATCACTTCTGAAAAACCTGAAAAACTTCAAGGACTTACTCAGGTAGTTCTTTGGGGAATGAAAATGACTTGAAGGCACATAAAAACAAAACAAAATGAAATTTGCCTCAAAGCTCAATGGCTGAGGCAGCCAGAAATTTATATTAAGGGGACAGTGACTCAAGTGGTTGGAATGCTGGACAGGAGACTCACAAGCTGATGTTCAAGACCGGAGAGCTGCTGTGGGGCGGGGTTGAGCTCTCGTCCGTCACTCCAACTCCTGCCAGGGACGTGAAAGGTGCCTCCGACTGGACATCTCCAGGGCAATGCTCATCCTTTCCACCCAGAAGCCTCTCGATGCTTCTCACACAACCACAAATCAGAACACTGAATACTCAGAGGACGCCATTTTAAAAATGCCCATTCAGTAGCCAATTTTCTCGTGTGGCTTTGAAACTGAACACAGCAGCATGAGGATAATGAAAAAGACAATAGTAGCACAATTCTATATATGGGGACTCCACTGAGTTCACCAAGACCTACGCTTACTTATTTGTAGGTAAGATTACAGTCCAAGGAACTAAATTGTGAATTACAAAATATCATTCATTTCATGTAACCTCAGCTTAAGATCATAAAGGTAAGGTGTTGTTTGAGTTGCTCAATTCTTAGTGACTTTATGAACACCTTTCTGAAATTTCCTTGGTGCCAACATGGAACTGAAATGTGGCTCCTTTTTATTTGCTTCCAATTTCTCAGTTTCTCTTCATAAAACTGGGATTCCCTGGTTTGTCTCTCCCATTGATGTACTAACCAGGACCACTTTTGCTTATCTTCAAGTTCAGCTAGATGCTGCCATCTACTGAATTAGCGACATTTCTTGTAGCACTGTTTCCTACCAAACGTTGGCACTTCTTAGTATTGTTTTTTTCTGAAACACGGATATTGCTGTAGTATATTAGGCTGTTGTCATTTCCAATTGCTTAAATATGGCTGTAGCCTATTACTGTTGCTCAGTTACCATGGTTTACCTACATCCTTTTTTCGCAGATTCAAATGAGTTAGCTCTTCTGAATGTTTCCATAAAACAAGTACAAGAAAATCTTGCTGCTGGCTGTGGGATCTTTTGCTGATCAATAGAAATGATACAGTTATTGCAGTTTTTCCAGACTATGAAAGCTGAGTTTATGCATCATCTTCTGATGTTACTTTTATTTATATCTTGCCTGTAATTGAAGTAATTAACAATTGACATTGTTAATTATATGTCATGTGCCGTAAATAATTTAATTTCTTCTCCTGGATGATATTCACAGTTTCTCTATCTTCATTTATTCTTTGGAGGATTTTATTATTTCATATATGTTGGACCCATGATGTTCTAAGCAATCTGATGCAAATCTATGCATTTCAGAAACAAAATTCTTCTGGTTGTAATGCTTTTACTCTGTAGAGGAGCAGGGGTAAGATATAATAGCGTACAATCCAGAATAGAATTCTAATCTTAAATTCCAACAGTAAACTATTTACCTTTTCTTTGAAAAGCTGCTCTTCCCTGTTCAACCAGCTCCTTATTTCCATACTATGATCCCATCTATCATTCAAAAGATAGTCCAGTTATGTTTACTGTCACACTCTCTGAACTTGTTTTCTGGTACAGAAATTTTATTTTAATGGCTAACCAATCTTTTTGGCCTTTATCTGATTTTATTCATCCTGCAAGATTTACTCCATTGATATATTTGTTCATAGTATGCTCATATTAAACTTTGCTCATAAATATTAATAATATAGCTATATAGTGTATTATATACAGTGTTAATATTTCAGAACTTCCTTCTCTGTCCCAATAGCCTAAGATGCAGTTTATAACTTGCCCAGCAACATATTCAATTAAGCCTTGCATGCTTGAGTTTCCACATCACACTAAGACACGATTGAGCATGTTATCATCATGGTGGTTCAGATATAACTCCAAGTCAAAAACCCTGATTTGCAACTCAGAGTAGATGGGATCACAGATTATGCTAAACTAAGGCAAAATCAAATAAAGCCCTTTATATCTTAGTGCACTATGAATGCAAATATTCTGGTAAAGTCCCTAAGCCTATAGCTAAATGCTTTTTATGTGGTTTTAATCCCAAGACAGCTTGATTCTTTTTCTCACTCTAGCAGACTTGGTGCATTTAAATGCAGCAGGTCACAAATAATTTCATTGCAACAGATTTGTGTATTTTTGCCCATGGTGTTTGTATAAACAGTCCTCTACATAGAGGTGGTATTCAGCAGGTTCTGACCAATTCTGGAGAACTGGAAGTGGAAATTTTGAGTAGTTTGGACAACTGGAAAATGCCACCTCTGACTGGAGATTTTACAGTATCCTTCCCCTGCCATGCCCACCAAGTCCACGCCCACCAGAACTGGTAGTAAAAAAAAATTGAATCCTGCCACTGCCTCTACAGGTAATCCTTGACTTTTCAATCTTTCATTTAGTGACCAAAGTTACAACAGCATTGAAAAAAGTGACTGATTTTCACATTTATGACCATTGTAGCATCTCCATGGTCACATGATTAAAATTCAGAGGTTTGGCAACTGACTCATATTTATGATGGTTGCAATGTGCCAGGGTCATGTGTGATTACTTTTTGTAACTTTCTGACAAACCAAATCAATGGGGATTTTATTGACTTAACAACTGCAAATGATTCACTTAATAATGGTGGTAAGAAGGGTCGTAATTTGGGGCAAAATTCACTTAACAACTGTCTCACATAGCAACAGAAATGTTGGCCTCAATTATGTCATAAGATGAGGGTTTTTATGTAGTATGTGCAGATGAATGATGCACAGTATTGTGATTGTGTTTTTAAGACACTGACTCAACACATTTTTTGACAGCCATCTACAGCCTGATGTTTCTAGCTTCTTTCAGAAGTGATATAAAATTAATTATAACTCAAGATAAGAAAAAAGGAGGGGCTGTCATCAGATAGTAAAGTTTAATTTCAAGCCGGAAAGAAAAGGAAATGAAATCTTGTTTAATTATCCTTACTCATGAGGCCCTAAGCCAGCAGGGTTACATTTCTCACTTGGAGAAATGATGGCACTTCTTCCTGTGTGTACATCGGGTCTATCTCACAAAAGTGTTGCCCCAGGAACATAGCATGAATTAGCCCTTTGACAAGATTGCCTCTGAATGCTAGGGTACAGCAGGGAAGGGCAACTGAACTACGGCCAAAGGCAGGTGTGTCCAAGTGGAGGGCTCAAGTCGGCAGGTGAGATGTAATTCAGTATAATGATCCTGTGCTAAGAGACTTGGAAAGTACTGTTACTCCGGATGTTAAAAGACTGAATCTGAGAAATGTGTGACTTACCAGTTTTTAAAAGGCTATTTTTTCCCCTATTAATTAAAGTGACACAATATATTTCCTTTTGGCATAAATGTCAGAATGTTTTAAGTCATGCATTATTTTATACATAGTTGTTAAATGACTATGTGATATATTTGGGTGAATTATATGAATTTAATATGTTAAATCTTTGGGGGGGGTCACAATAAACCTCATTGTGACAGATACAAAAACAATGTGTGTGTGTGTGTATGTGTGTGTGTGTATGTCTGTGTGTCTGTGTAATGTTCCTGCTCTTTTTCCCACCTTCCAACGGTGGTATTCTACCAATTCGGCCCAGTTCTAGCATACCAGTAGCGCCAAAGATCAACTGACAGAGAACCGGTTCTCTCCGAGCCTCTCTGACGCTCTGCAGTTGGGCCCACCCCTGCTCCTAGGTCCTTTTTAACCTCTCAGCTGTTTGGCGTGGCAGAGCAGATTGCTGTGCTAAACAGCTGAGAGGCGCAGTAGCTTAGTTTTTACTGTCTTAATGTATACATGCCTGCACACGAGTCGTGTGAGTCGTGTGAGTCACGCAATTTCCCCTGCAGCCACAGCCACAGCCACCAAGCCATGCCTGTGATGGTCAGACAGTATATAGTTAATTAGGAACTGGAAGCTGTCCCCTTAAGGGAATGCCTCATGGGAAATGTAGTTCAGGTCATGTGATCACATCTATAATCCTGCTTGGTCATTGAATTGACCTCTATTTGGGTTGGGGAAGACTTTGTTTCATTCTTGCTTGGACATCAGCATCGTGCTGGTGTCTTACCCTTTGCTGCATCATTATGGGATGAAGATAACCATATTTTCACATTATAAAGACAACTATGCAAAGATTGGACATTAGATGAATCTCAACATAACCTTGAGGATGCCTGGTGTGATCCAATAAAGAAACTTTGTATGGAAGTCTCTGTTGAGTTTAACTGCTTATCTTGGGTATTTTTTTTGAAAGATAAATAAATATTGCCTAAGACAAGACAATGCCTACAGAACCGGTGGTGGGAACTTTTGAATCCCACCACTACCTCCAACGTGCTCCCAGTTTCACTAACCCTTCCCCCCTTGCTTTTCCCACTGCTATTTTTCTAATGATTGTATTGTACACCTATAGAGTGAATAATCAAGTAACCTTTGGGACAACCATGGCTTCGATGACTGAGAATCTACTAGACTAATGCACTTTGGGATGAATGCCCTTCGAATGGTACGGGAGTTTGAACAGATTTCCAGAAAAATTGCAGACTACAGGAACCATTTTGTGATGACCCAGGGTGGGACACTAAATAAACACAGGCACAAAAATAGGGGAAGCCCCTTTAATTCCTTCAGCTTGGCTTTAAAGCTCCAAATATCCTTGACTGGAGACAAAAATCTCCCCCACAAACAGTTGCAAAAAGGAGGACACCCCGTTCAAACCACACTGAAGCAATTAAGGAAACCAGGCAAGATAAGGGCTTGAAGACGTCCACAGATATTGGAATATACACTGGGAAGGGCGCCAAACTCAAGTCAGAACGGACAGACTAGAAATATTTTCACACTTTGTTTGCAGCACTGGCTCATACGCAGTCTATCCTTTTAAATAGTTCTCATAGCTGCAGCCCATGAAGGGAATCAAGGCCTTTGGACCTTCCCTGTAGACAGGGGTGGGATTCTACCAGTTCCCACCTATTCGCTAGAACCGGTTGTTAACATTTCAAGCAGTTCAGAGAACCGGTTGTTAGAAGAAATTACTGGTCTAATCCTGTAAGGAAGGCAGGAAGGAAACATTCTGGTGTTGCTTACAGAAACTGCCTCTCCATTAACCCTTACTACATTCTTAGCAGGACTAGACTTCCTGTCTCTGGAACTTCTCTGAGAAGTTTTTTTTCCCTCCTTTGCTGGTATTTTGCTTGTGTGGAGTCACCATTCAAAGTTACAATGGCACTGGAAAAAGTGATTTATGACCATTTTTCACACTTATGACTGTTGCAGCTTCCCCACAGTCATGAGAGGCCAGGCAAGGAGATGCATGCCTTGATGTAAGTGATATTGAATTGGCCACGCCCAGCCGATAACATGACCACCAAGCCATGTCCACCCAGTCACATGACCATCAAGCCACACCCACCAATTAAGCCATGCCCACAGAGCTGGTTGTTAAAAAATTTGAATCTCACCCCTGCCCGTATACCATACCATTCACGTTTCTCCCTTATCCTCTCCTTCCTGTATGCCCTAGGATGGAGAAGGGATAGGCCTTGGTCCTCCTCTGACTGCCCAGCCAGGCTGTGCTTCTTCTTCTGCACACAGCCTCTTCGACAACCTACGGAGCCACACTTCCACTCCCTGTCAGCTGTTCCTCCTCTCCCTCGGAGTCAATCTCCAACAGGGGCATGACACATTTGTGCTTCAGTTTGAGATGCAGGCAACATAGACTCAACCCCAATAGCCTGCATCTTTCTTCAACAGTGAAGGAAGAAAACATCCTGCAGAAAACATCCTGTAGAAAGCATAACTCCACAACATAGTTCTTTCAGAAGTTCCAAGAACTCCATATCCATTTGCATTACTCAAGTGACCCTGAAGACAGAAACAAACCTTCAAGTGGCCTCAAGGACTCTGTGAAAGAATACAAATGACCAGCTGACTGCAAGGAGTTTAAATCCTTCCACCACCACCCCACCATCCAGTCAGAGCTGAAGAAGCTTCTTGGATGAGAAGTGAAACGTCTTCAAAGAAAAAACAGGAAAGTCCAGTTTCTTTCTGAAAAAGCACCTTTGGGACAATCAAGTAATAAAGAATCTGGCTGGAGCTGAGGGTTGAAGTCTACCCATCTTAAATTTGCTGAAGTTGAAGAACATTGATCTACTACCATGTTTATTCTATTCCTAATATTAGCTAACCATGCAAGAATATGCAAAAAGCAAAGGTAACGTTTTCCTCGGTCCAGTCATGTCAAACTCTAGGGAGTGGTGCTCATCTTTATTTCTTAGATGAGGGGACCAGTGTTGTCCAAAGATACTTCTGTGATTATGTGGCCAGCATGACTATAAACTGAAGCACCCAGAACATTGGTACTTTCCCACCAGAGTGGCACCTATTTATCTACTCACACTTGCATGCTTTCAAACTGCTAGGTGGGCAGGAGCTATGGCAAGTAATGGGAGCTCAGCTCACCCTTTTGAGCAAAGCTCAGCTTTCCTGCTGACAAGCTCAACTGATAAAAAAATCAATTCCCTAATTCAGTGGAATTATATTCCCAGAAGCATGGAATTTATGTTTTAGCTGCAAGATTTACTCCATTGATATAACTGTTTGAGTAAAATGTATTAAACTTTGCCCATGTGTATTAATAATACAACTATACAGTGTGTTAAATGCAGTGTTAATATTTTCAGTAACATACTTCTGGGAACATGAATTATGTAGGATTGTAGCCAAAAGTTTTTTTTTCCTTTTATCGACTTGGCTTTGGAATGTGTTAACTTAATCAAGAGAGTTCAAATTTGGCTCAGTGTCATTGTCTCCTGTGGGTGACAATCATTACACAATCTAAATTTTCAGAAAATGGGGAAATCAAAATCTACCAGGAACCATTCCACTTGTATTACATCACAACATAAAATTAGCTATGTATGATGGACCTGTGTGCATACTTTTTCTCTCTCTCACAGAGATGCTGAACACTCTTTGAAAGTGTGAGGCCCTGGATAAATACTCAACATATTCTTTTATAGTTCCCTCTCGATAAAATAGTTTAGTCCATAACCAAGAAAGACACTTTGGCAATATTTTAAATAATGATGAAAGGATGAGAAACAAGGGAAGTCCATTTCCCCCTCAAACCCCACTCAAGAACAGGCATGGCTCAAAGTAAGGAAGATGACTGGTTATTTGAAAGAAAATTAAAGGAGTACCTTGGAACAGAACAGAGTAGCAGCTAAACACAGAAAAGAGAGGCTACTTCCCACCTGAAGAGTTAAAAAAATATTTGCCTATTATTGCCTATATATGACCACAATTGAGCACAAAAATTCTGTTGCTAAGTGACACATTTGTTGTGAGTTTTATTCCATTTTACTATCATTCTTGCCGCAGTTGTTAAACAAGTCACTGCCGTTATTAAGTTAGCAATACGGTTGTTAAGCGAATCTAGCTTCCTCATTAAATTTGTTTGTCAGAAGGTCACAAAAGGTGATCACACCACGGGATACTGCAACCCTTGTAAATATGAATCAGTTGGCAAGCATCTGGATTTTGATCACATGGCCATGCGGATGTTGCAACAGTTTGTAAGTGTGCAAAATGGTCGTAAGTCACTTTTGTCAGTACCGTTGTAACTTAGAATGATCAGTAAACAAACTGTTGTAAGTTAAGGACTACTTATAATTGTTAAGGTTCCAGGCTAGAAAATGAGAGACCATGAATTCTAGTTCTACCTGAGCCATAAAAGTCAGTTGGCTGACTTGGGCCAGTCACTCTCAGCTCACCTCACAGGGTTCTTGTTCTGGGGAAAATAGAAAGAAGAAACTGTGATGGCAATGTTCACCTCCTTGAGTTATTTGCAAATAAAGGTGGGGTACAAATAAATACAAATAAATTACACAAATTCATAAAAACAGTCAATATGTTGTGAAAACATGACATATGAAAGTAGTATTACAAGGGGCAGAATATATTCAGAGTTTACTAACATGAAAAAAAAACTTAAAATAAATCTAGGTGATAGTGGGGTGAACAAACCCCAGGCCAAGAGGTACTAAATATCACCCAGACACTACACAACCCAAAGTAACTTTGAGAGGAAAGATGGAGTGAAAAATCAAGATGGCGAAATGGAAAGTCATATATTGTGTATGAGCACCCATAGCACACTTGTTAGTTGCAGGTCCCACTTATCCCATGTAATACATGTGACCCATTATTTTGCAGCAATTTAATTACAGACTTCCAGTCTCTAAAGTTTGACTTAAAGTTTACAGTAAAGTAATTCTAACTAATTTGTTAGAATCCTCATCTTAAAATCCCCAAGCATATTCTTAGCTGATTCAATATCGGAGATCCTACGTGTTCCCATTCAGTGGAAATGAGTCATACAGCAAGAGAAAGAAAACAATGAACTTTGTGTTCTCCCGCTGACATTTTTGCACTCTCCCCTTCATAAAGGCTTTTTTATATAAATGCATTCAGGCAATCCTTCCAGGGAGTGTGGTTATCATCAGCTAATCTCACTTTGAGGAAAGGTAAGCCAAGTGACTTTATGTCAAAGCTCCTTAATCCCTTCAGATGAGCTGAAGCATCTTAAAATAACTTAAGACACAACTCATGTCATACCAGCCTAGCAATGTCAACTCACTAAGCCCATTCATTGTAGTGACTCACTTCTTATCCCAAATTCAGAATGATATCCTGGAAAGCCAACCAGGTATGAATCAGTTCTGAAGGGTTTTCTACTATTATCTTACAGAGGTGTTACTCCCTTTTCTTGAAAGAAGCGTAGCTTGAAAACAACGAGTTATTGAAACTAACCATGTGCAAGAATGTGTTTTGTCAGAGAAATACAACAAAGAAACACAACAGCCCATTCGTCTGAGGAATGCATGCATCTAGACTTTTGAGAAATGGCTGCAAAGGGAAGGAGAGGTGGTGGAATGGGTATCTAATCACAATATGGGGGCTGTGTCAAAAAATATAATACTGTACAGTATTTCAGAAGGCAAACTGCTGATGTGGTTCCCCTCAATCACCTCTAGATCCTTGACATGCTCTATATCACCCGGCTTACCTTCTAGGCCAGTGGTCCCCAACCTTTTTTATACCAGGGACCAGTTTCATACAGAAACACTTTTTCAAGGACCGGCAAAATCAATTCTTGCCCAATAGTAAGGGGCTTCTTTACTATTTCTTTACTAAAAACATATTTTATATTTATTTTAATCACGATTATTCATTCTTTGCGGCCCAGTACAAAATGATCCACGGACCGGTACCAGTCCGGGGCCCGGTGGTTGGGGACCCCTGTTCTAGGCCACAAATGTGCTTCCAAATAGGTTTCCAGTCATGTTTTTGTTTTTAAAAATATTTACAGCTGTAAAAGGCTAAACAGAAAGGCATTCTTACAAAATAAGATGGTGTCATTGCCACCAGGTTCACAGTCCAACGCCCTCTGCACTGCAGTGTTTCTAAAACTTGGCAACTTTAAGACATGTGGACTCCCAAAATTCCCACCCTGATTGAGGAATTCTGGGAGTTTATTATTTAAGATAGATTCTCTCCCAAAGATTGACATAAGGCTGGCCTAAGATATTTTGCCATCCAAGGGAGAAGGGTAACAGCATTCGTCCTCTATTCAAGTCCATCTGTCTTTTCCCTCAAATCAGCTAAATTGTTTTGGCAGCCAATGGATTGCCAATATGATTGCCATCCAATGATGGATATGGCACTGCCATGACGGATATGGCAGTAAAAGTCTAATTGTCACAAATTAAATAAATAACACTTTGTTGCCCTTTCTATCATGACATCCCAAATCTGTTGCCTGAAGTAATTAACTCACTCTGTCCAAGGGCTGGGCCAGATTTCCTCCTACTAAGGTACTTTCTTACCTTATCAGCAAACTCCAGCAAATGGGAAGGAGAACCATCTTTTTTTTGAGGCCACCAGGTGGAACTGCTGCTCTATTGCAAGACATTTTTCCAATTCAACAAAACCTTCATCTGGCATAATGTTCATATGAACAGCACAGATTTTTATTCAAAAACAACAACAACACCTGTACTTTTAAGCCTTACGGTCTTTTCAATTGAAGAGCTCTTTGCAGCGTTGTCTGTAGATGTACACTCACTAACTGCTGTGGGATGCCATTTCTGTCCTGAGAGTTATTTAGTCATGGGTGATAAATTATGAGTTTCAATTCTCTTCTGTCAGCAGCCAGCAAAATATAAACAGCTTTCAGCAAAATGCTCAAGACTTGGGAAAAGCACCCAGTATTTTAGTTACAGGTTGTCCTCAAGTTACAACCACAATTGACTGAATCTGCCTTCCCCGCTGACTTTGCTTATCAGAAGTTTGCAAAAGCTGATCACATGACCCCAAGGACATTGCAACCCTCATAAATATAAACCAATTGCCAACATCTGAATTTTGATCATGTGACCATGGAGATGCTGCAACGGTTATAAGTGCGTAAAACGGTCATCAGTTGCTTTTTTCAGTGCTGTTGTAATTTTGACTGGTCATTGAATGAACTGTTGTAAGTCGAGGACTCTCTGTATTTTTAATTTATATTGAAAGCAGCCAGGTCCTTTCTCAGAATCAGGCAGCTCCCCTCTGTAGTTGCCCTAGAGTCCCAAGAAAATATACGGTTATTTAAAAGTTCATTGACAACAGTGATGTTCAACTGCCTTGAATATTCCACAGTAGCTTTTTGGAATCCAGGCTAAAGCAACGAGTAGCCCAACAAGGCAACGTTTATGGCAGTGTTTCTTAACCTTAGCAACTGTTAGATGTGTGGACTTCAACTCTCATGATTCCCCAGTCATTATGGTGGCTGAGGAATTCTGGGAGTTGAAGTCCATACAATTTAAACTTGCCAAGAGTGAGAAAGGCTGGTTTATATCAATCTGTCCAGCTCGGTGCCTTTCAAATGTCTTGGGCTGCAATGTCCAGAATCTCCAGCAAAGTTAGAACAGTATCTGAAATTCCAAAAGGCTCAGATTTTTATTTTATTTTATTTTATTTTTTGTGGATGAGGGTAGCAAGTTAAACTCCTTTCCTTGTGGCACTTCTTGAAGTGTCTATACAACAGTGGTAATATATATGTAACAGGATAGTATTATGTGGCAGTAGTAATTCCAAGAGTCCTTGGGAAATGGTGTTTACTCAAGACTTTTCCAAAGAAATTGCCTTTCGATTTCTCAACCTTTGAAACCCAGTTTAAAATGCATCCAAGACTGAGCTGGGTAATATTTGGTGATCTATGAGGATGTCTATGTAATACAGGCTTATATTGCAATGTTTCTCAACTTTGGAAACTTTAAGATGTGTGGACTTCAACTACCAGAATTCCCCCAGCCTGTATATTGACAACTGTACATTCCCAGGAGACAGTGAACTATTAATCCTTGGCCTTTCCAATCAAGAGTGAACACAAAGAACTTTCAGACAATCAGTCAATGTTCACTTGCTATCATATTAAGTAAAACATTAAGGGAACTCTTACATAACAGGGAGGGGAATATATTGCTATCTCTACAACACTGGTGGGATTCAAAAAAATTTACTACCGGTTCTGTGCGCATGGCTTGGTGGGCTTCGCTTGGCTTGGTGGATGGGCTTGGTGGGCGTGGAAGAGGAAGGATACTGCAAAATCCCATTCCCTCCCTGCTCTGTTTTCCTGTGCAGGGTAATAAAAGAAGACCAAGCCAATCAGCTGGGACTCAGGAAGCAGAGAATAGATGGGGGCTGGGCCAGTCAGAGGTGGTATTTGCTGGTTCTCCAAACTACTCAAAATTTCCACCAGAACTGGTCAGAACCTGCTAAATACCACCTGTGGTCTACACTTCATTTTTCTGTATATCTGTCTTCCTGATCATTTGTCCCTTTCTTCGCAATAAGCCCCAATAAAAATGAGAGAGATGCATTGCTAAAATTGCCTCCTAAGATTCCAGTGTTGAAGTATGGACAATTTTGCCTCTGAATTTCTTTTCTCAACCATGCAATAAATTACAATAAACCACAGTAACTTTGTGGTTGAGACAAGTGGTGAAATAAATAAGCAAACAAATAAATTTATCATGACAAGATTTCAAAATCTGGGAAGTAAGGCAAAGGGGGAATTTTCTCCAGTGTGAGTACAGCCCAATTTTTTAAATACAAAAGAGCCGTTTCTTGCCATTTCTAGGTATGTCTAGTCTAGCAAAGAGAAGGACTAGGGGGTGACATGATACCAGTCTTCCAATATTTGAGGGGCTGCCACAGAGAAGAAGGGGTTGGCTTAGTCTCCAAAGCATCTGAGGGCAGGACAAGAAAAGGTGGAAGATCATTAAAGGCAGATCCAACCAGGGTGAGATTCTACCAGTTCTCACCTATTCGCTAGAACCAGCTGTTAACATTCCAAGCAGTTCAGAGAACCGGTTGTTAGAAGAAATTACTGGCCTAATCCTGTAAGGAAGGCAGGAAGGAAACATTCTGGTGTTGCTTGCAGAAACTGCCTCTCTGTTAATCCTTATTACATTCTTGGCAGGACTAGACTTCCTGTCTCAGGAACGTCTCTGGAGTTTTTTTCCCCTCCTTTGCTGATACTTTGCTTGCATGGAGTGACCATTCAAAGTTACAATGGCCCTGAAAAAAGTGACTTATGACCATTTTTCACACTTACGACTGTTGCAGCATCCCCACAGTCATGAGAAGCCAGGAGAGGAGATGTGTGCCTTGATGTGAGTGATATTGAGTTGGCCACACCCAGCCAATAACATGACCACCAAGCCACGCCTACCAACTAAGCCACGCCCACAGAACCAATTGTTAAAAAATGTGAATCCCATCTCTGGATCCAACCTAGAACTAGGGAGAAATTTCCTAACAATGAGAACAATTAATGAAACAACTTGCCTCCAAAGCTGTGGCTGTTCATCACTGGAGACTTTCAAGAAGAGATTAGACAACCATTTGTTCAGAATGGTATCAGGTTTCCTGCTCAAATAGGGGCTGGACTAGAAGATCTCCAAGTTTCCTTCTAACCCTCTTATTTTATGACCTTGACATGGGACTTCATGAAACTGCCAGTTGTCAATATGTCAAAATAGCTCATAAATGCAACTCTGTGGTTATTCGAGGATGGGGGGGTAGGGATTCTTATCTACTCCAGCACTGGGAATGCATCTTCCTCTTTGAATCATCCCTACTTCTTCCTTTTGCCACCCATTCCTCTGAGTTGATTATATTAACTCAACTAGAATAACAAAGTTTGCTTCAAAGAACAGCACATTGATTGTCACAGAGATTTTTCAGAATATATGTAAAAGGTTATATCACAGGATATTAAAAATATTTTAACTGTAAAAGACAACAGTCAGTGTCAGAAGACAACTACTGAAATGAAAGAAGCCCAAGCACATTGGCCTAAGAATAGGGACCACAGTGGGTTTAGGGAGTGAGAAAAAGGCAGGCAGTGAAGCAAGTTTGTTTTGTCACACACACACACACACACACACACACACACACACACACACACAGCTGTTTAAATGATACTATTTAGGCTAGAAATTTTTGCTTTTAGGAGACCAGGGAGGATGAAGGACAATTTTTGAGCAGAAAAGGAGCTCAAATGATTCAATAAACTTACCCAGATTGGCTCCAGCTTTTTTGTTTAGTGTGTATAATAATTTCTCTCAGAAATAAATTAGATTTAGGTTAGGAATCTGCAAACTGTATGCTTAATTAGGACTCTCTAATTAGGACTTTCTTTTGCATAAACCTGCATTCAATTATGTTATAAGTGTCCTCAATTTACTTGTGGCCTGATCATCCTGAGCAAACCGGAATCCAAAACCATTGCAGAGAGCTTACACATTCAGTAAGTCTTAGGCTAGTGCTGCAAAATTGGCTTTAATCTCTATTTAATTTATATGTGAATTGAAGTTATTTAATTTGGCATGATGGTGTGATAAAACATATTCCCCCCAACTCTCTGCCATTACAGAAATTTTAACAAAGAAAGGAAATACACCACGGTTTACGATATCGGAAGCTGAAGGAACAGAAATGGGGTAGGTATAAATTTCAGTCCTTCAACTGAAATGGCTTCAGTTGAAGGAAACACCTACGCTCTTTGAGGAAAGTTGGTTGTTGTGTCTGGCTGAACAACTCTTCGAGTGCCTGGAGGCAGAAAATAAGGAAGAAAAGATAAACAAAAGCTAAAGGTGAATTTGTTGTGTTTAACAGGAGGGAGGATTTAATTCTTTTTTAACTTTCCCCCTTTTCTCACCTAAGGTCAAGAGGGACTAGGAGGTTGAACTTTTGCACGAGGAAGTTTATAAAGATTAAATCCTCCAGTTGATGTTGTGTTACAACTTTCCCACAAAGGGTTATTGAAAAGGCACTATCTTGTGCATGTTTGCTAAATTATCCCTCTTGAGAACCAAGCCACTGGTTTGATTGAAAATACAATTAAAGGGTTAGATTTGGTCCATGAGCAGTTTTGCTACTCGAGCAAAGGAAAAGGTGACAGTCTTGCTACATGTGCAGAATTTATAATGGAAAAAGCAAATTAAAATTATTTCCACAGTAGTGTTGGAGTAACACCTTAGTAGGGGCCATAGCCAGTTTGGTCTAGTGCAGAGGTCTCAACTTGGCAACTTCAAGACTTGTGGACTTCAACTCCCAGAATTCCTCAGCTAGCATAGGTGACTGAGGAATTCTTGGAGTTGAAGTCCACAAGTCTTAAAATTGTCAAGTTTGAGGACCGCTGGTCTAGTGGTTAAAGCTTCAGGCTAGAAACCAGAGACTGTGAGTTCAAATCCTACTTTACACATGAAAGCCAGCTGGGTAACTTTGGACCAGTTACTCTGTCTCAGCCCAATTCACCTCACAGAGTTGTTGTTGTTGGGAAAATAGGAGGAGGAGGAAGTATCGGGTGTGTTTTTGCCATCTTGAGTTATTTATAAAAATAATAAAGGCAACAAAATAAACAGAGTAAGCTGGAGGTCTTGTGCTGGTAATAAACTAGTATGTCCATTCTGTTTTTTCTACATTTCTCATTTTTATGAATTTGTTGGCTTTTGGTTTTCTGCTGTATTCCACAATCTGTAAATGATAACTAAATAAATGTCTCTCCGTTTTAAATCCTATACAACCCTAATTCCCCCTCGTTGGCCACATCTACACTAACCTAGCATCTGATGTCTGAGGCACTTGCATAATTTGGTCTAACACCAGAGTAATACCTATACTAATTTAGCAGATTATGCCTGGTAATATGCCAAGGTTACTGAAAGGAAGTGATTATGTTTACTAGCAAAAATACCTTCCTGGGTATCGGCATTACTCCTTGCAATGAATCCCAGATCTGCTGTTCATATAAGAGATAATCTGGAGAATCCATTAGAACAGATCAGCTCTCATAGACATAAGCTTGACTAGATCAATGCTCCAGAAGGTTAAAAGGGCCTAGCCAGGAGTTATAATGCTCGTCATGATATGACTTCCAAGCTTCAGAAGAAATTTTAGCTAAACCTAAATTAAATTTAAATCAATTTGGAGCCTTGTAATGACAGTCATTTGGCACAAGCTGCAAGTTATATACATCACATGAAAAAAGATCTGGATATCCAACTATAATAATATAAAATAAATGCTGGAAATGTAGTTTTTAACTGTGAAGTCAGTGCGATATCTGGAACCTAGATACAGATGCATAGATACAAAAACAAACAAATATACTTACATTTGTGAGTAGAAGTTAAATTCTGCTAAAAGAGGCACATACAACTATTTACAGGCATCTCCAGGAAAATTAGGACTTTTTCAATGTTCAGGGTCAAATAATAAACTTGGCCTTCCTGCGGTACTTATCAAAAATTGGGAGCCTTTACCCTTTCCCGAATATATATTTTCTTATCAGAAATATTATATATATATATATATATATATATATATATATACTATACTAACTACTATATATATTTATATAATATATATATATAACGCATGTCATATTATATATACCCATATATAGCCTATATATATATCTACCACATATATATAATATATACAAACCATATATATATAAATCAACTATTATACCACCATATATATTATCTATAATATGATATATATATAGATATACTATATATAGTATATATATATATACATATATATATAGTATATATATTATATATATTATAATCACGATCATATGAAAATCACAACAGAAGCTGATGATGGCAGATGAGATTCGCTGAAACGTTGCTACACTTTAACAGAACTACAAATTGATGTGGGATAATAGCCCGAAGGAAGTTAAACAGCACAAATGTAAGTACCGGGCGTGAGGCTTAAAAAAACAATAATACGACGCATATATATATAATACACCATATCTATATAAATAACATATGTGTCATAGGTATTTAGCTTTGGTTCGGGTTTTTTCCGCCAAAGACATTATAGTTGTGCTTTTAATAAGTTGTAGCGACAATTTCGGTCAGAATAATCATCTGCCAATCATAGGGCTTCTGTATTGTGTTCACACATGCTAGAACAGAAAGCTGAAAGCTCAGCCTGAAGATGGCGAGTGGGACTTGTCAAAACGTTGCAAGACATACTGCTCATCTAACAACGCGAAAAGACCTGAAATAGGCCAAGATCTGCAAATACCTGTACCCATAATGAAAATCTATGAAAATATATATACTATATATATATAGAGAGAGAGAGGTCTAGGTGTGTTTGGGTCTTTTCACCAGGTAAGATTAAGAGTATTTCGGCGAGGTCCCACTCACCAGCCTCAGACTGGAGCTTTCGGCTTTGTGCCAGTGCAAGCAGTGTGTGATTGAAGTTGCCATCTCTCTATAAATACTGATATTTATTTATACATGCATATTACGAGAGCAATTGAAAATTGGTTCCCATATCTGCCTGTCTAGAATTTATCAAACTCAAACAGCATCACAGTGGCCCTCATTTGGCTGTGTTTGCACAAAACAATACGTGATTTCAGAACTATCTCTCCATCAATAGATATGTTCATAAGGCTTCTTGGAATTGCTTTGGCCCTATGAGAAGATTAAATTATATTGGTACCATTTGTAGAATGCAGCTATTTAAGCAGAGCCCTTGAACCCACTAACCTGACATCCATTTCCAACCCACTTGCCATAAAAAACTAGATATTTGTTTGCTGGCACCCTCTCACATTCATTTTTCAGCACTAGAATTGGAAAATGCAAGGTTTCTATTGTTTGTTTATCAAATGTATATTGCCATATATTTCATGAATGTGACTCTGGATGACATATAATGTTACTGGTATAATGCATGCATCATGCATAGCATTAACCTTCAGGAAAGAAACTTGTACAAAAAGGAGCCTTTGTATTTGGTCCCTCTGTTTTACAATTTGGGGGCATGACTTTTCCACGAAAAAGGAAAAAAACTGGGTTGTACAGAGCCTTGCGGTAAAACTCAGATGCCTTTCTAAGTTACACCATCCAGTGGGTGGTGGGCGGTCTAGGCACTTCTAGATTTTCCTATCTAAGAAATTCAGGTGTAATACTTCACCTGAAATATATACCATGCCAAAGGCAAACTTGATCCACGTCTCTTGGTATCAAGAAGGATAAGAACTGCTGGTGGAGTTAACCAATTTAACTGACCAAAACTAATATCCATTTCATTATACATACCAATCTGTGCCTTCAAGCATATTGCCATGTGGACTGGGCAATGATTTTATGGAAATCTGTATCTTCAATTACAGAGAAGAAACCGAGTCAGGCTGATTATAATCATCGCATGCCTTGGGTCTGTCAAGCGTGTGCAACCAGAGGCTCTGTCTGTTTTTTGCCTGCCTGTTTTACATGGTGCCATATTAGTCTACTGTATGAAAGCCTGTACCCATTGCTCATTACGCATTGTGGAGATGGATGAAGGAAGATAGGCGTAGCTGATTATTTCAATTATGTCTATTGCACAAAGAGAAAGGGTGTTGCCCTCCCTGCTCAGGAATGGAAAACATCTGTAATACATGACCAAAAGGGATGGTTACACTCCTATTGACCAAATAAATCTTTTTTCTGTCTATCCATCAACACGTTTCTGGAAGTAACTGATTGATTAGAGAGATTCCCTTCTCAAGCCAAGGATGGCCCTTGATCATTCAGTGGGATACAGAGGGCTGTTCTCAAAAATGAGCAAAATCAAGGCAAGGGAATAAATTAGGGCAAGGGCAAAAGGCAATTAATAAATACAGTTTCTCCAATTGGGGAAGTCACTCCATACATGGGCAGGGAATGTTCTGTCATACTAAAAATGACAACTTGGCAATATTTTTTGAAGGAGATCCAGATAGGATTGTTTATGGCTCTGGGCCTACAGATTGGGAATGGCATACAACTGTGAGACAGAGCTGAACCATGAAGTATCAATGGAGAAGGCCAGAGCGTGTTTTAAAAAGGGCCATGGTGGTACAGTGGTTAAATGCAGTATTGGAGGCAGACTCTGCCCACAGCCAGAAGTTTAATCCTGACTGGCTCAAGGTAGACTCAGCCTTCCATCCTTCCAAAATTCGGGGGCAATATTGTTGGGGGCAATATGCTGGCCACTCTGTAACCCACTTAGACAGGGCTGTAAAGCACTGTGAAGCAGTACAAAAATCTAAGTGCTATTGCTATTAACAGTACATATAAAAAAGGAGAGGGAAGGTGCTTTGGAGAGCAGATGCTATGTTATCAAATCAGTGGTTAAATATCAGAACCAAAAGAAGCCTGACTTCAAGAATTCCCTGTGAGTGGAATTACAATTTTCTTCCCAAACATGGGAATAGTAAATGTACTATTTTATCATGTGAGCAACTCATCCTACATTATGGACAAACTGTATGAAGAATCACAGTAACAGTTGTTTTCAGATTTTGGTTCATCCATGTTTATTAGGCATTCTATTATGGTTGAAAAGGTCGAAAAAGACAGCGGTCCTATTTTAGCTTACTTATCTTGATCTTTTCTTCTTTAAGAAATGTAAAAATAAAAATAAAACTCCACTATGTTAGGAGGAAAAAGGGAAACCCAAATAAGAAGCCTAAAATAGATTCAGGAGGAGTACCAAACATTTTATTCCCAGATGATATTCATCCCATTCTTTTAAAATTTGACTTAAGCAGAATAACTAAAACCATGGAGACAGTTTGGACTTCTGCCTCTTATCAATGCAGAGAAGCCATGAAACTGAGTTAAAAAGTCAGAGAGATGAAAATATGGAACGTTACAGAATGTGTGCTGTTTGGGAAATTTTATTTTTGGGTTATGAGGGCAGGGAGGGAAGAATTACATTGCAACTAAGTATTTATAACAAAGATGGTCGAACAGAATAGCTGCAATCCCATGCCAATCCTGATAGACTATTCCAAAAATGGTCCTTCTGTCATTCCCTCTAAAGCAGGGATGTCAAATTCCCATCTCTGGCCCACAGGCCAGATGCATTGCGCTCTGGCCACACCTGGTTTAGCAAAGGGGGCGAAGTTGTGATATGTCACGCCACGACGATGCCGTGATGCCACGAGTTTGACACCCCTGCTCTGGAGAATATTGCAAGTCATAAGGAAATATACATGACGGTAATTCTGTCAGAACAAAGGTATTACTCTTATAGCTTAAACCACCAGTACCATCACATGTGATTGCAGAGCTAGATTAGCTTCTATCAAGATGTGTACTCCAAATATTTTGCAACTGTCCTCACTCTTAGGCAGAGCATCAGATTCAAGAAAACAGAGATGGGACACTTCTACTGATTGGCCTCTATCTGAAGAAAACATAAAATTAGAAGTTTGTCCTGAGACAGGTTAATTTATAATCAAGCCCTCGTCTGGGCAGGCAGCATGTAAAACCATGTCTCCTGTGGTCCACGGAAAAAACTCTCTCCACAGAACCGGTCTCTGGTGCCCAAAAGGTTGGGGGCCACTGTTCCAGATCACTCCCAGTCTTAATGTCTACGAAGCTTTGTAACTGAAAGCGGCAGGGATAGAGGACTTTTGGATGTTATCACAAGCTATCAGAAGAGAGATTTCAGTGGAATAGTAGGAATACATCCAGAGTCTATGGGAGCGGGTGGCTATAATAAATTTAAATACCATAAATAATTACAATAATAAAAGTTTCCTTATGGTAAAAAGAAGTTAATATTAAAGTGTTTTCTAAAATTGGTGGGGAATTCTCATTTGCTGGTTATCGTTAAAAATAGAGGCTGAACAGAAAATACTTTTCTATGCTTGTTGGGCTTGATAGGTCAATGGTACCTTCCAACTCTTCAATTCTACATCACTGATCAATGGTTTCTCCCCCATCAAAACATGTGACACCCATCCAGGAGTAGCAGGTGGAGGATCTATTTGTTATTATGGAGTAACTTACCGTCCCTGTGCCCAAGTTACAGCTAATCTATTCTTCTGATATTGTATGAGTAATATGTAATAATTTTGTTAATTCACCTGCAATTAAATGAAGGATGAAAAATTAAATGGAAAAAGCTGCTCTTCAACCCCTATTTGCTGCTAATTGTTATGCCATAAAATTTGGAGCCAGACTGAGCATTTCGTTGAAGACACAGTCTTGAGAAGCTATTATCCAGATGCTAAAATTGCACTAGTTTTTAATAGGATTTAACTTGCTCCTCTTTCTTTCTGGATGGTGGCCCTTGGCGTTTATTTCCCACACCTGTCAGGTTAGATCTATGGCTGGGAGGCTCTTTCCTACCAACGCCAATTAAAAACAGTGGAATTAGCATGAAATTAATGTGTACATATTAAGTCAAACAGACTGAAAGCAATCTCCAAGGGAGCAGCTACATGAATATATTTATGTCAGCACCCTTCATTATTAATGTTCAGGAGAAATATGTGTACCACATTGCTTTAAAAATAAGTTTGGGGGCATCAGGTGCTGCTATTTTTATCTCCATCCACAGTTTTATTGCTATTCAAGAAAGGTTGATAGTAATTTCTTTTTGTGTCTTTTAATTATTTTTAGGCTACACAGTGATTTATGGTTTCTTAATTGCCTCAAGCATACTAACGTGACACTAACAAATAAAGCCATATAAGAATCTGAAAATCTGGATAAAAATGCTGCAGGAATGAATTGTAGCTTTGAAAAACTCTGATGAAGCAAGCTCAGAAACATGAGCTATATTAAAAAAAAAAAAAAATGGTTGCGGCAAAATACAAGTTATTCCAGTCTGCCAGATCTGTCAGGGAAGTTGCTGCCAAAACATTTTAAACATTAATGAAATAGCAATCCAAGTAGATATATAAAGCAATAGTCTTGGCTTCTTAGGCCGCCTCCAAGTTTGAATCAAACAATGAGTTGTGAACATTGTGTCTTGTGGATTCTGAGTTCAATTAAATAAAGAACTTTTTCTTCATTTCAAACCGTAACACTTGCTGTTAACCAACCTTCAGAGAACTTCTGGAAAAGTAGGATCTGGATTTTCAGAGATCTTCTGGAAGTGTGTCAAGGAGAGTTCAGGTGACATTTGGCCCGGATCTTTGAGCAGTCTGGTTATCGATTCTATACACCCCATCCTGTTCACCACCATCTCCTTTCTTCTCCTCCTACTTTCTCTTCAGGTGTCCATGGCAAAAAGCAATTAAAAGATACACATTCTAACAGATGTCAATCTCACCCATCCTGTCAATCTCAACCTTTTTTTTCATTGCACCCCTACCTTCTCTTTCTTGTCCCCACCAATGAAACAGCACAATATCTATTAGGCTACCTCTGATCCATAGTACTCTTAGGCTTATGGACAGTGATATCAACTAAAATCTGAAGAACTCAAATTCTTACTCAGCTCCTTTCTGTTTTGGCTGCCTTGATTGCTGTCTAAACTCTACATCCTTCATTATTGGTAAGGAAGAGAAGAAAGTCCATGGGGTAGTGAGTGAGCAGACAGAAGGGGAAGTGGTAGACTTAAGCTACCACAGAAATGTTAGGGCACTATCTGGACAGAGGTGATTACTGTAACCATCAAAGTGATTTCCCCAGATGGCACACTTATCCAATTAGAGCAGGGATGTGATTGGACAGGGCTCCAGCTTTGCCTATTGAAGTCCCACCAACAACAACCAGTTGCAACACCTTCTTAAATTTGCTCACAAACCCTTGGTTTGTTGGTTGGTTGGTTGGCTGGTTGGTTACTCACAGTTGGAAACCCAGAATATCTCAAGTGGCTTGCCAAATATGCATTAATTCAAAACGGCAGGCGGAAGAAACCTAACATTTTAAGCTTTAGATAACAGAGATACATAAAAATAACTGCAGCTAGCAATCTATAGTTTATTTAAGGCTACGTTCTTGTCTCCGGTAAAGTTTCTAATCTTACCACATCATGTCTGGAAATCTGCTGCTGCTGGGTATTCAAGAATTGATTTAAGGGTCTGTAAATCTGTGATTTGCTGTGAAGCCCAGATGTGAAGCCTGACACCAGGTAAGGAAGAAAAGTTCCGGATACATGAGGCGGCTGGTAGATTTGCCAGAATGACAAACGAATTGTACATGTTGGCAAGAAAATGATACTCATTAGCAATAATGTTTGACATAGTTGGGCATAGAGTTTCTTTATTCTCGAGACTGGTTATTATTAGAACTGTCTGCCAATATCGTGACTCTCTTTGGAGACCACACCATCCATTTAAGTTAGTGAAACACTTGAAGCAGCATGCATCTAAAACACTTCCCTTCAAATTTAAATCATTATTATGAACATTGTGGACATTCAGCATTTCTGAATACAATCACACATACAAAGCACATGCTGAAAAGTTGGAATATTAATTTATTCTGAGCATGTGCTCCTTACAAGCAGTTCCCATCTCCATTTTTAATCACTACAAAACAGTTCAACAGAAGTGCAATAATGTCATACAATGTACAGATGGCATGCAGGCAATCTTATAAGTAAATCAGAATCTAAGACTCATAGAATAATATCTAGCTTCAGAGAAGGCCAGGAAGAAACCCGAAATGCATTCCAAAAATGCTTTCAGAAGAGATGGAAAGCTCTGAAAAGTCCCCTTAACTAGAATAAATCTCTTTTCAAATATTTTAGATAAAAATTAAAAATAATAACTACAACCATTATATATGTATGTTTAATTTCTGGTAGCCAAGGTCTTTAGGAAGTCAGCATTGACATTTAATAACTTCATTGGTGAGGCTCAGATTGTTGGCCCAATGTTGTTTTGGACTACGGGATGAGGTATATTTGCAAATATGGAGTGATGAGGTTCAATAGCCATAAAATTTTTTGAAATAAAGTATGCCCAGCTGTGAATCCAATTGAAGCACAATGTTTGTAAAACAACAATGGTGACCATTCACTTAAAGCAGCAGTAATTGGTGAGATAAGACAATCATCCTTGATTTGCTCAGCTAATTAACACTAGAAGTAGTACAGGAAGTTGTTAAAGCAAGCAATGTAAATCTTCCAGGACAATATCTTTGAAACTTCCACAACAGATTCAGGTATGCAATAACATATTGGTCAGCGTGTCCATTTCACAACCCCTTGAAAATTAAACATGGCCTCCCTCAAAATCAATATTATCTGGTCACTCTGATCCAGGTTAATGTCTGAAAAGATGCCTGCTCCACCCAGTGTTAATCTTGAGGAATGAGTTGCTCAGGAATGAGTTTCTTCTCAGGAGGATTGCAGCCTGGAACACTTTTTTTTCCTCTTATTTTTAATAATTCCATTTGTTCTAATGTACCATACAAATGAAAATAAATCAGTCTACTTTCCCAGCTACCCATGAATAAAGCCTATTAAAATAGTGAAACTTACAAGGAAACGTGCATATAGCTGGACTATTTCATAATACATTCTAATACTCATTCACAGAAGTGAGTACCCCTAATTTAGTCTTACTTCTGGTTAATTGTATAAAATCATGCTTTCAACACTTTGTCTGGTTTTGAAAGCCAAGTGGAGCTGAGAGGATATCAAGGAATCCAAGTTTTAGGTTAGTGTTGGTAGTTGTGAAAAAAAAACATCTTGGGAAAAGGTTGTGACACACTATTCCCATTTTGCTGCCAAGAAAACTGCATGGATTATGTGTCCACTTAGTAGCCAAGAGTCAGCTCTGACTTTTGTGTGGTCTTTCCCAGCTAACACGCTGAAGCCAAGAGCAAAGATGCACAAGAGAAGAAGAAAGCAATTAATAATCCAAGCATTCATGTATTTTCTTGGAAATACATGCAATCGAGTTAGATACATATGCATAGGACTGGAGCCAAAATACATCTAAAATATACATTTCATGCACATCTTTTCTTGTTAGAACTGCAGTGCTATGTATTAATCTGATTGGCAGTTTTTTTTCTCTCACTGACCCTACTTCTATGCCTTTAAAAATTACTAAATAAAGTTGGGAAAGGGTAAGGAAGAATGCTGAGAATAGCCGTAGCTTTTCTGTTTGTTTGTTTTTAATCAGATATACTGTCAATCTATTGGCAGTCATCATTTGTGAAAAAAAATACCAGCAGAAGAGATTCAAAAATGCTTGGCAGCAATTGCTCTCCAAACTAGAGAGAAGAGAAACCCTGAAACATCCAAGAGCCATGGAACAAAAAAAAAAAAAAAAAAAACCAAAAACCTGGGCTTGTTTCCTTCCACTCCATTTCATAATTTTAAAAATTGATCAAATTCTCACCAACCCTGTTCTTTGTGAACTAAAAAGCTCACATTTAGCCTTCCCTGTGCCCCAAATTCCCTATAGCAATCAACATTGATTCAGTTGAAATTTTGTATTCATCCCATATAGATCATACATGGAAATTGTAAAATGCAGGTGGCTCTTGAAAATGCAAATGTCCTTATTGGTCAGTGGTCGTATTTACATGGCCTTGGCATCAATGTAATGTCTTAATATTGAGTCTTGATGACAACATTTTTGGGGTAAAAACCTCAGTAGTTTGCCTTCAGCTTCTTTCAGAATACCTCATGTTCTTCCCAGTCTAACCTGCAGAAGAGGAAAAAAAGGGGGGAGGAAAGCTTTCTGATCCTCAGCCTCATTCTCAGGAAGCTTTGGAATTAGCTCTCAGAATTTCTTTTGGGTGATTTGTTTCAGCTTGTTGTATCATTGCATGGAGATCTTTTGTTGAGGTTCCCCCCCCCCTTATAGATCTCATCATCGCTCTATTTCCTGATCTTTTCCCTCGGGGTTGAGAGGAGGCCAGACAGGTTATACATTGTTGAAGTGATGATTGTTTGGTGGAAGGCAGGACGTTCACACACTCCAAAATAACCTTGTAACTAAGGGAAGTGCAAAGATTTTTTTCAAAATTATGGAAATTTCCCTGAACATTTCTTTTTGTTTAGGTTTTTTTTCAATCCTCTTAGACTGAGGACAGAAGAGTTCGGAAAAATGCAGACATACTCCACACATCGCTCCTTGGACAACAACAACAACTTACCCAGGCAGGCAAGAACTGGAGGTTTATCCAGCTCATGTGGATCATAAATTAGCCAGACCCATATCAAGGGAAACACAAGGCAGCAATGACTGGAGGGGAACCATCTTAATCTGTAGTGATAAAAATCAGATACATCATTGATAAAGTTTGCTACAACTCATGTTTTTTCATAAAATATCAGAACGTTACCAGATTCCTCCTCGTTTGTATAGAGCAACAATTTGAATCTGAACAAATGAGAATGTGAGAGTATTTAATATTACCAGGTTGCATACATCAAGGGACTTCCTTTCCATTTCATTTAAAATTAAATATTTCTTTTCCTGTTGTCTATTAGCATAACAATACAAGTTAATGTATAGCAAACTCAATCGCCAAGTAATTATCAATTCCTAGTTTTGGGTCATTCTTCCCGCAAGAATGGGCTCATGTTTCTTTTTGGCACACCAAAAATGTTATTTTAGGACATGAGCAAATAGGACTTCGCTCACTTTTTCTCCCGGACCGTCCAAATTAGCAATCCCTTGTGACTGTTCTCTGTTGGCTGGGTTGGAAAGAGGTCTGCAAAGAATCTTATTTTTATGACTGATGTATAAGGGGAGCCAGATGTAAATACTCTTATTCCTACCACCATCAACATCATCAGAGGGAACAGAACAGATCAGATACAGTAGATCAAGATTACACAAGTTGGGACAGGGGTGTCAAACTCAATTTCATTGAGGGCCACATCAGGGTTGTGTTTGACCTTGGGAGGCTGGGATGGGGTGAGTAGGGTGGGTGTGGCCAGCTCAATGTCACTTGTGTTGGGGGTGCCTGTGGTGGCCTGAGCACTTTGTCAATGAAAATGGAGATTGGGAGGGCCGTGCCCCCTGAGCTCTGTTTTTGATGGCAGAGGCACCATGGGCCAGTCCTTTGCTGTTCCAAGGGGAGCCCCACAGGCCAAATCTAAATACTCCACGGGCCTTGAGTTTGACACCCCTGCTCTAAATTTTTGCATATTAACCCCATTAACCCAATGAGAAAAATCTATGGAAGCTTCATTATTGAACATCTGAAGGATTTCCCAGTTACCTGCTGCTGCTTCAGTCCTATACCTCTCAATTTATTAGTGGACAGGAGGTGAGGTCAGCAGCCTTTCAATCACTTGCCTAGTTCTCATTTTAGAATCCATACAATAATTCCCATAGGTCATAGGACCTTCAGACCAGGGCTTCCCAATGCAAAGAAAAGAGGGGATAAAATCCCTCATTAAAAGTGCCAAATAAAATATAGTAGTTGAGGAGAGGGGAGACAAAAGTTTTGGAAATGTTACACCAGAAATTCACATAAAAAGCTTTGAAATCAAATAGGAAAGTATATACGTATAAAATGTTACAACAAAATCCAAACTTTCAGTGACTGATGATGGCAAATTAAAACAAGAAGAAAGAAAGTCTCTGAGCTTCCTATAGATATAGACTTGGAACACAAGAACTACGGTTAAAACATCTCAGGTAGCTTGTTTATCATTTCCATGCTTCATAACGATTGATGAGAATGCTTCAAAAATGATTTAACAAAATTCATAGATAACACAGAGAGGGCTTTTTTTAGGTCTTTGACATCATAAAACTGAAATTATACTGACTGGTTTTAATAAACTAAACAGGGGGTTCAAACCAGCCCTAATAGAAGCCAGAGTGAGCCACTCATTTCAAGCAGCACATTGGAGGTGTGACTGAATGGCAACTAAGAGTCATTTCTTTAACTAGTTGCTAATATAGTTTGCTTGTAACAATGGGGGGGGGGGGGG
>BHFT01055052.1:0-37130 GCA_004320025.1 Laticauda laticaudata | reverse complement strand
AGGGGGGGGGGGGGGGGTCTTCAGATTTTTATTCTCATGGGGCAAGTAAATACAGCTAATTATATACTCTGAACTTGGTGATGGATAGAGAGATAAGATGTGTTTTCAATGATGCCACAAGGACTGGATTCTTACATGCTGATCAAAAAGGCAACACTCTTGAGGGCTCCCAGATTAAGCACCATATACTTGTTTTTATTTTAATAAAATGCATATTGGGTCCTATACTATATACATACAGATGTTAGCTCTTTGACTCTTGCTTATTACCATAACCAAGAGGGAAACAGAGATTACAGAGATAAACATAGTATGGAGGAGATGCCTTGGCCAGTTCCCCTACTACTTTGACAGCACTGAATCTAAGGTCATTTAGGATAGCAAAATATCTTGGACAAACCCTGATCTTTGACTTGACATGATTGGGAAGAGATCATTAAGTGTTGGAGCAAAGTAGAGTTGACTTTAGGACGATCACTGGTGGTCCTTGCTATAGTATCTGTGGGAGCCCTGCTCCAGTGTAAAAGCACAGATGATATCAAATAAACAAGCACAAATCTTATTGTGGTTTTACACTGGAGCAGAGTCCCCACAGATACTATAGCAAGGACCACTGGTCTGAAGTCAACTCTACTTTGCTCCAACACTTAATGTTCTTGATAGCCACCAATGATATCAATAGCCACAAATGTCAACCTGTGACATGTTGAGTCTATGGAAATGACATGAGTTGGTTCTTTTCTTCCACAATACTTGACTTCCCATTGCAATCTTCTGCACAATATGCCCTCCTCTGTCTCTCCTTCCCTTGTCTTGGTCATAGGAGATCTCAGTGAGGCAATCCAACCATGAGGCTCCCTGTGGATTCCTTGCAGCAGCTGCTCTTCTTTGGAGTGGCCTATTCCACAAGTGACGGAGTAATTCCCAGCTTCACCTCATGGTCTACAGCTCATACTGGCTTCTCTGCTGCATGTAGCTGTTTTACAGATGTGGTGGTGGTTTCTCAAGTGTTTCGGTGGAGGCTAACATTGCTACCTGCAGTTTGTTCACAATAGTCAAAGGGCTGTGTGAACACTGGCACACTTTGAGATCCAAATATGATGGCAGGTCATACAAGGAAGCCTTGAAACTGGGTTGAGCCAACAAGATAAGTATGTCAAACAAGGAAAATACAGGAACATATTGCACAGGTGACCTAACTTTCTGCTACAAAAACATAATGTGTTTTTTATCTGCTTTCCACATGCATAAAATAAAAAGCTAAAGCATACAGAAAGGTTGAAACTCCACTTATCACAGATACAGAAAATCACAAATAATGAGAATGCCAATCACAAAGGCCATTGGTACTCTATATAAAGTGCAAATAGACAATCAAAACCTCTCCTCATAGGCTTTCCCGCTCTGCTCAATTAAACTTTTTATTGAAGCTGCTCTTTGCATCTGCAACCTCTCTGGGTTCCAGTGGATTTCCCTTATTTCTCTGAATAAAGTAAATTTAGGGGTTTATGTTTTACTGTTGATTTACTTTTTAAAAAAATGTAAGGAACTCATTTCCCCACAGATGTTTGTTTGTACCCCAACAGCTCCCAGGAGACCTAGAGAGGTGAAGAATCCTGAATTCAGATGCCACTGAATTGTCCTTCAGCAACATCTAGAAGGACACAGAATAATTACTTATTAAGAACATGTCTGTTAGACATTAGGTACACTTTTTAAAAACAAAATCCACATCATTTAAAATCCAAATAAGGGATTTGTAGGTCTTTCGATTCAGTCCTCTGAAATTAAGAGAAATAAGAGCTAGAAGATCCTCATACTATTTAGCATTTGATTAAAACAACAACAACCCATCAAGAGGCCCCTTCACTCTATTAGAAACTGGTTCATTGTCAAATCTTGAAAGGATTTTCTCAAATGATTCAATTTTTTTCCTGACATTAACAGTTGGTAAGCATTAGGAAGAGGATCAGAGAAGTTTCTTGATAAGAGGAAAATCTCTGATCTTTTTTCATCTCTCTGAAGCCCTGCTTAGATGGGGTGAAGGAAGATGGCTGGCTGCAGCCTTTTGGGAGAGTATCCACAAAGTAATTCTGCTTGTTAATAAACTGGTAAATGAGGCAATCTAAAATGAGTGAGCAAGAGGAAATGAAAAGCCACATAACCCAAGAGCCAAAACTATTGCAAACAAAAAGAAGTGATGTAGGAGGAAGCATGGAGAAGTTTTGCAGACGAACTCATTAAGTTTTTAATATCGATGGTAGACTTTGTCTAGAAGCAAAACACCTACAGAGCCATTAACATTTGCCCCAATACAATTACTATTCATCATTTTTCTTACGCTCTTAGGTCATCTTCAACATGTCTCCTTTTATTAAAGTAATAAGTAGTTTCTGGACCAACATTGTAGTTACCATTAGTTTGCATCATAGCCATCTAAGATTACATCCTGCATATAGACATACAGTGTGTCTCTGCTCTTGCAACCTCAATTGGAGCTCCTCTATTTAACATGTATATTAGTAGCTGCAAACCCCACAAAAGGCGCAGAACTCTTAAACTATGTTCATTGAGATTTGCTGATAAAAGCTTCAGAATTAGATATTCCCTTTCTGAAAGATGAATAGATAATGTGAAATGTATCCTCCCAACTCTGAAGGCAAGAAGATCTAAATATATTAATTTGAGCAAGGGGGGGAAGATTTGGTTTTATTCTAAAGACAATTATCCTCTGTATCGTACGTTTTTCATTTTAAAAAACAGTGTACTGTAGAATTTTTAAAAAACTATGGCATTTTGAAATCCGGCTAGGAAATCTATGGTTCAAAGCAAAAAAATCCCATTGAGTAGTTTCAAGTTATCAATCATGTCAAATGTGGTTCTTTAGATTTAGACTACTGGATTTATGCATGTATTTATCCATACTTGTATTTAGAGCTGTAGGATTGGAAGGAGGGGGAAGGTTAGAAAAATGTAGAACTAATCTTTCACTAAACCACCTACAGCTGAAATTTAGGATCAAAATACAGAGTGCTAGCAATGGGATAGAGAAGAAAATGGGAAAATGACTCTCAGTTCAGCATTAATTTCTAGGCTGATATTTAGGTTTTTTTTAATGTGTGGTTAGAAAAGGTTGGCAGTTCGAGACCCAAGTACCATGTGACAGGGTGAGCTCCCATTACTTGCCCCAGCTCCTGATCACCTAGCAGTTCAAAAGCATGCAAATGTGAACAGATAAATAGGTACCACTTTGGTGGGAAGATAACAGTGTTCATATGCCTTGGCATATAGTCATGCTGGCCCCATGACCACAGAAATGTCTTCAGACAACAATGGCTCCCTCTAAGAAATGGAGATGAGCATTGCCACTAGAGCCTGACATGACTGGACAGGGGAAATCTTTACCTTTACCTTTAGATTTATATTCCACTTTGGAATCTTTACAAGATGATAAAATACAAAGACCTTCTGGATGCACAAGGACCTTTAAAACCATGGCAAGATCTCCAAGAACAAGGGCTACGAGTAGACTGGTGGATTTACCTGCAAATTCAAAATAGATACAGACAGGATAAGAAAAGTTTTAGAGTTTACAGTAAGCTACAGCAATTAGATAAAATCTTACTAGGTCCAGATAAAAAAATATATAACCAAATTTTATAGCCATAGAGATAGAATTAGAGGAGGAAGTAGTCAAAGGTAATATGATAGCATGGAGTAGAAATATTGGATGTAGCATTACATTATTAGAATGGGGAAAGGTCTGGATCAGGAATAATAAAAACCCAAAATCAGCAACATATAAAGAAAATGCCTATAAAATGTTTTATAGATGGCATCTCTCTCCTTCGAGAATAGCGAAGATGTCTCCTAACATGAATCCAAATTGCTGGAAATGTAAAAAGAAACATGGAACATTCTTTCATATGTGGTGGTCCTGCACTGAAGCCCAAAGATATTGGCGCAGAATCAAAAAATGGTTGGAAGAAATAACGGTGGAGCAAATTGAATTAAAACTAGAATTCTTCCTATTAGGGATATTTAATAGAAAATTCCCTAAAAAAGCCAAATATATAATATTGCACACACTTACTGCAGCTAGATTAGCCTTTGCACAGTGTTGGAAACAAACTGACATTCCAACAGAGGAAATGATTATTCAGAAGATAGCAATCTGTGCAGAGATAGATAAATTAACCCTAGCACTTAAGGATAAAGAATCATCAGAATATTACAAAAGCTGGGAATGTTGGTATGACTGGACAGAACAAAGATAGAAAATATATTAGTAAATACTGTTAAACTGTAAAGGAGGTAGTAATTACATATTTGCATCAAGACTTACTTGTAAATATGATACCAACAATGATAACAAATAAGGAATCACAAACTGTTGATAGCGGAATTGCTTGCTTTTATTTGTTTATTTTTTGTGGGTTTTTCCCCACTTTTTTCTATGTTGTGTAAGTGTTTGTTCGTTATTTTAGTTGTATATTCAATAAAGTTGGTTTAAAAAAAAAAGATTTATATTCCACTTTTTGTTTAGTGAACAGGCACTACTTCCTTCCATTTCCCCCCACAGCAATAGTCTTCTGAAGTAAGTTGAGTTGAGACAGACTATCTTGCCAAAATCACCCAGTCACTGCAGGAGGCGGGACTTCAGCCCATATCTTTGTGGGGCCTCTCTGATACTGCTGACCGCTATATAGAACAATATCATTCTGCCTCTTTGACGTAGGCATTCCAGGATCTAGTGAGACTGAAGACACTTGTCATAGCATCCTTTTCAACTTCAGCAAAGCGGATATCAAAGTTCATTTTTGTTATTTTTACATTTAATATTTATTACTCATGTCTGATAAACAGAGATACCTCTGTGAGAAAAATATGCAAAAAGCTACCATGTTTCAATTTGTTCCTTGTGGCTTGTTTCCATGTTGTAATTTCCTTGGATGACCAATGGCAATTCGCCAAGGATTTGTCCCCTCTTTTATCTGACAATGTTCCAATACTAAAACATCCCAGGTTCGTTTTGCCTTCTATGGCATAGGGGAAAAGGCTTTCCGTTAGCTATTTCTAAAAAAAACAAAAACATTTGCTTATGTGATCAGTGTCACTGTGGAATGGCTGGGTTTTGGGAAAAAAAATCAATTAGCAGTTGCAGTATGCTATTTATTCCTCTTTTCTTTATGTAATTCAAATAGTAGCTTATCAAAGAGTTGGGGTTGAAAACTTTTCCTAATATATTAACAATCATTGCCTGTAAAAATATTCACTGATACACATTCTCGTTATCCATCCAAGAGTAGACTAAACACATTCTCCAACCCTTGATTATCAGCATCATGTTTCAATTTATACAGCTACATGCTTCTCTGGGCCAAGACAGTCACTACTCAACAGTATTTACAAGACTCTGCTAAATATGCCTGATAAAAATAAAAAGGGAGAGAAAGGTAGTTGTGTCTGATGGATGATTCAACTTCCATGAGAGTCAGTAAGGAGTCTTCTACAAGAGTTTATTACATTCAACCCCAACAAGTTAACACTAATCTGTTCCTTTAACCAAGCATGGGTAACTTTAAGATTTGTGCTACCTGTGAATGGTCAATAAGGGATGGGGGTAGAGGGGACAAGTGACAACACATGCATCATCTTCTCATCATGCAAATTACATATGTACATGGGGTAGATGTCTTGACACAAATATGGTTCCATGATCTGCACAATTCCATGATCTGCACACAATGTCAGAATGCACATAACATCATATTAATATAATGGTGACTTGCAATGGATGCTAGTGTCTCAGATCTTGTTTTTAGCTCTTATAACTCCAACTAGTTTAGGCAACCTAGTTTTGGCCAAGAACATCAACGAGACTCCAAGACTCATCTGGCACAGGACATTGGACCCATGTTTAGGCTATGGACTGCTTGAGGCATTCAAATAATATGCTTTGTGGCCATACTCCCACTAGAATGAGTTCCATAGATAGAAAATCTATGACCTCCAACTTTTCAACAGATATTTCATTTCTTTTTCCACTGAAAATGAGGGAAAGGCTTTTTAAAATAAAAAAGTATTGTTTTTAATTCAGAGGAATAATATGAGATCACCAGCTAATGCAAGTCACGAAATCTTCAAATATAAAAGAAGAGCTCCAGTAGCCATTTTATGAGACGATGTTGTATATTCATCATGGTTTCTTTGAA
This sequence comes from Laticauda laticaudata, assembly GCA_004320025.1. Lineage (NCBI taxonomy): Eukaryota > Metazoa > Chordata > Lepidosauria > Squamata > Elapidae > Laticauda > Laticauda laticaudata. Next base: position 30,915 of record BHFT01055052.1, on the reverse strand, counting down.
TCAGATGGTACTATGCAGCTGGAAGTCCACCAAAACCCAAGTCCCCTTCCTTCCACCTCTCTGCAGGAACAAAGACCCAAGTAAACACATTGCAACCCCAAAGGGTAAAAATACAGAACGTGCAAAAACAGAGACAACGCCTGGCAGAGAATGGAAGCCAGAGAAGAGACGGGCCCAGCTTACTTGCTTCATTTAAAGAGCCTTATCTGGCAATCTGTCTAATTAGAACAGCTCAGTCAAAGTGCCCAGGATCCTTAATAGCAGCAGGATGAAGATTGCAATCTGCTTAATTGAGATACCTTCGGGTGATTTAGTGGCTCTTAATAGCACTTTTGGTTATGTGTTTGGTTCTTTCGTGCTGTTGTTATTGGAAGGCCTCCTGAATTGTGCCATAGGGTGAAGTTACTTCAGTTACCTCGCAACAGCCTGCTGCTGTCTGTCTCTTACAGTTCCTACTTTGCTGCCTTCAACAACAGCAGTGCAATCAATCCCCCTTGGATTTTTGTACCCCCTACTTTTTATATCATTGGCAAATTTCAGCCTCTTGCTATTCCTCTATAACAGGGGTCCCCAAGTTTGGAGACCTCTGTCCTTTCACATCAAATTCTGTATAAGCAAGTTTAAAAACACTGATTCCAACCATGGAGGACCACGTTTGGTACTACACTCTAAAACTGTAATTTTTTATTCCCTTTTTTAGTTTCCTGTTTGGTAACCAGTTCTCCGTTCTTTTATCTTTAATGCTGTCTTCTTATCTCAATTTTCCTCGTGTTTCTTTTATACAATATACACGCTGTTTATATTAATCACTAACTTTTGTTGTATGATTTATCAGTGGCTGATAAGATGAATTAGCACTTGTTTGCACCATTACTATTTACTAAAACATATAAAAAAAATATTTCAGCCAAAAACTTCATCAAAGGATTTTTGAAAGCCCACAGAAACAATAGTTCATATCATACAATGTATATCTTTGCTGATTCTCTCAAAAAAACTTAGAAGTTAAGAAGACAAAACTTACTGGAGCAAATGCTCTATTGGTTATTTCTCAGTAAACTCTGGATGTTTTGTTATTTTCTTTTTTAATTATAGTAATATACTTGTACTATACTATTACACACTTTACCTCAGAACAAATATTAAATTAATTAATTAATCTTCATTATATCCTCCTTCAATTCCTTTTTTAAAAAAACTGGAATTACTTTGGCTATTTTCCAGTCCTCAGAAGCTGCTGTTGATCTTAAAGAGAAGTTGTATATTTTTATTAGAAGATAAGCAATTTCACATTTGAGTTTTTAAGGAAGTTCCCCCCCCCCCAACGGATAGTGGATGGACCCAGGATTTATTTGTTTTAAAATGTCACGGAAGCTTATAACTTGTCTCTTGTAACAGTTCGTCTGATTCCCCTCCAAAATAAGGAAGTGCACCTGTCCTATATCCCAGTAATGAAAGAATTCATGCAGTTTCTCTGCCATTTCTTTATCTTCCTCTTTGATTAATTATGTGTAGTATCAACTCTTAGCAACTACATAGATTTTCCCCATGACAATCTGTCCCTAAACTTGGTCCTTCAGGTTTTCCAATGGTAAACCCCCATCATCCCAATAATGCAGTCCATCCATTTTACTGATGGATGTCAATAAAATGGATGTTACTGGTTGTTGACTTCTCTTTTTCTTCCACTTATCCCAGCATTAGAGCTTTTTCCAGAGAGGTGAAACTTTGCATAATGGGTTCAAAGCAGGATAATTTGAGCCTGGCCATTTGTGCCTCCAGAGAGAACACTGAGTTGATTTAATGTTCTGTATGTTTTCTTGGCTATGCACAATATTCTCAAAAGTATCATCGTCTAGCACATCTTCAACACCTATCATCTAATAGTCCACTGGCCTAGTTAGCTTCTTAATCCAAATATATTTACATAAGGCGACATTGTTCTTCTTAACTTTCTTTGCAATTTGGTTCTTAATCCATACCCTTCAAGGGGTAAGTTTCATGAGCCTCAGAGTACTTACTTGGCAGTATATCATCTTCAATTCATTCCATTATGATGATTCACATGTTTCTCATTTAGTACTTTCTTATTGTAGAAGGGTAGTTGCCTGTTTCGATTCTCTGTGCTAAAAATGAATCTAAAAAATTTAATATTGCTATACGAGGATATTTAGGAAGAAATTGTTTCACAGAAATGTAATTTTCAGTAGATGGGAGAAACCCACTTTTCATAGACAGGCCATCAACCACATGATAATCTTACCAGCAATTTGAAATTTTATTGACAGGGATAAATTGACTGCTTCAAACTCTTATTGCCATTCTTAGCCATCTATCTTATAAGAGAAGCTAATTTAAGGAGGCAGATGGAGGTAGCAGTGGTTTTCAAATATTCCTTTGGGGGGGGGGGGAATAGGTGAGTGAGCATGCTTCTCTGCAACATATACTTTGAAAACATTCAGTTACAATCAAAAGTGACCAAACTCTGATCCCAGAGCCTAATAAGTTCATGAAAGTGTGGAATTCAAAAACAGGTTTTAATTTTTTTTTCCTTGAGTCAATAATTTTTACTCCTGGCAACTCCAAGAATACATGCAACATACATTTTTAAAAATTCCTTAAGAAAACAAAAAGGGAATCGGAATTCTGATCATATATGTATATACTGCACTGCCCCATGTACTGTAGTCCTTGCCTCTTCAAAAATATTTAATGATCTGAGGTACCCAAAAATTGCCCCTTTCTGTTATACCTGGTAGCCCAGACAAATCCCACACACACAGTTGTAGTGATTAAAATTTGCTTGTTTTTTCAAAGGACTCTTTACATTATTGGTTTTTAGAAGAATAAACTTTGGGCCTAAATAGCCACAAATTGCAAATAATACTTTTGGTGACACAAAAACTACAGATAGGGAAAGATCACTAACCACCCTAGTAATTATCACCAATTAGGTCTATTCTGAATGGCTTAGTTTAAGCTGTCCCTGCATTTGCAACAGACTATACCTTGGAATCCCACCGTTTATTTGTTTCAAAATAATCCTTTGCCATTCCATCCAAGCAGAAGCCACAGGAAGCAAGCTAAACTGTATTTGGTGAGACTTACTCCCAAAGTAAATGAGTTAGAGATTGCATCTTTGGTTTTACATATTTAGAAGGCATGTCTTTACTTTTTTCTTTGCACAGCTCAGCTTTGGTCTGTCCCCATCCTGCCTCACAGTCCTCTTTTCTCGGAAGATTAGCTGGACATGAATGAGGAGATGACCTCAGAGTCTGTTCTGTGGGTGTTGGCTTGGCATGCCTTGAGACTGAGATAGAAGAGGCAATTTGTAACTTATCAAAATTGCTTGCACAATTTTCCTTAATTTTCATTAAGGGTGAAATGCCTGGCAATTGCAATCACATTCAAACTGCTACCATGCTCCTCCCAAACCTTTCAAATGAAGGATAGCAGAAAGTAGTGTAGAGAGAGCAAAGTATTTTTCATTGCTACATCTTCCTGTTGGGGCATGGAAGGTTGGAAAATCACCACCTGAATTTCTGATGTTCCAAAAGAATGCACTGTATGGTGAAGATTCAGCAAAGACAGTGGACTAGTGATAATCCTTATCTGTGGAGATTTGTCCACAACCACTGGGGTTGAAACGCTGTACACTTACGACCACAATGGAGCTCAAAATTTATGTTGCTAAATAAGATATTTGTTAAGTGAGATTTGCCCCATTTTATGACCTTTCTTGCTATGGTTGTTAAATGAATTGTTGCAGTTGTTAGCGCCACCATTGTTAAGCAGGTCAGTGGCTTCCCCATTGACTTTGCTTGTCAGAAGGTGGCAAAAGGGGTATTCCATGACCCCAGGTGGGATACCACAACCATTATAAGTATAAACCAGTTGCCAAGCATCTGAATTTTGAGCATGTGACCGTGGGGATGTTGCAATGGTCATAAGTGTGAGAAACTATCATAAGTCCCTTTTTTCAGGGCCGTTGCAACTTTGAACGATCCCTAAATGAACTACTGTAAGTCAAGGACTACCAATATGAACTAAATTTAAAAAAAAACACAGAAATTGATGGATAAGTGAGGTTGTTCCCCAATTTATGTCTGAAATCAGATGTAGTAGCCTCTCAATACCAGTTTATAGGAATAAAAGCAGAGGGGTACAAATGAGCATATGCAGGAGGACAATGGTGTCATTTGCAAATTTGCATCAATGGTGCACTCAGTGGTGGGATTCAAAAAAAATTTACTATGCCCTGTTCTGTAGGCGTGGCTTGGTGGGTGTGGCAGGGAAGGTTACTGCAAAATCCGCACTCTCTCCCCACCCCACTGACCTGCTTTCCAGCTCCGTTTTCCCATGCAGGGCAACAAAAGGAGACCCAGCCGATCAGCTGGGACTAGGGAGGCAGAGACTAGATGGGGGCGGGGCCAGTCAGAGGTGGGGTTTGCCAGTTCTCCGAACTACTCAAAATTTCTGCCACAGGTTCTCTAGAACTGGTCAGAACCTGCTGAATACCACCTCTGAGTTGCACTGGCATGATTTCTACTGCAGTTGCCCTCATAATCCTATTTTGAAGACCCTCTGCTCTAATCCCAATGAGACTTCTGATTATAACCTGTCATCTGAGCTCACCAATCACATTAAGCCATGATTGCTGGGTTTAGATGAGTGCTAAGTCATTAGTCATGGTTTGAGGATGACCATGTTCACATAACATACTGAGTTGCAAGCAGCAGCATCCACCTTCAGGACTTAGCACAATTTGTCAAGTTAAGCACAAGATATATTTTTTTTTGCATACTAGGGATCTACAACATCATTCAACTGCCTCTGTACTGCTAGATCTCTCGCAGATGGGCTTTATGCTGCACCAGCAATGGGCTTCTAAACATGTTACAAATTCCTAGAAAGAGTCTCAATTTCTTGCCCTGATTTATAGAAATGTCTCCAGAGATAAGTTTAATTTGCTGGATCTAAAGATGACTTCACTAGACGGGGCCTTTAGATACAGGGGTCCAGTGGAAGCCTGATGACATCATGGGCATCAATTGCACAATGACAGCTGGATGTACGTGATGTGACATCACTGATGCCACCACCAGCTCTATCATGCAGATCGCTGTGCCCCAGAAGTCTCACTGACACTCAGAAGCGTGCATGGCACATCATCATCATCATCATCATCATCTCATCATTTAGTACTGAGCAGAAAACAAACCCACCCACCCCCGACCTCCTTCCTTACCTTCACTATACATCTTTCTGGTATTTTGGGGCCACTTGGACAAGAAAGGGATTTGGTTTTGCAAGTCTTGTTGGCTGCCCCTCTCCCTCTCAACAGCGCCCAAGCGAGTGTGCCAAAACGACAATGATTATGGCAACCCTGCTCCATCAGGGGGCGCTCTGAACCCTTTAAAAAAAAAATCAGGAAAGTTTCTGATCAAGACACAAAGACAGCCTACCGGCGGCCAACAAGCTCCCCCCCCCCCCCGTGCCTTACCTGGGGTTACCTTCAACCAATGTTTTATCAACGCAGGTTTCTAACCGAAACCGTAAAACGGGACGCGCGGTGGAAATCAGTGGAACCGGAATCGCCTCCTTTGTTGGCTTACGCTGAGAAAACCAGGTCTCCCTGCCGACAATTGGGGATCGGGACGCTGGAAGAAGGGGCTGTTTTCCCTTCCACTCTCCCACCGCAGCCGGCCAGCTTCCTTTCTGCCCTTGCATGAAATGCGCGGAGGAGGAATGCGGGATCCCTCCGGTAAACTTCACGAACCTCTTTTAGTACGTACCTCTTGCGTTTCTCTAAGGCGGTTTCTACACCCAGACGCAAGAGAGGAAACAACCCGATGAATGTGAGCTGGCATTTAATTAGGGCAGGGGCCAGTTTCTGCACACCCACCCCTTAGGAGGTCTGAACTGGCCCGGGCAGAAGGACATTCCTCCTCCTCCTCCTCCCCTCCTCCGCCCCCCCCAGCGACCAAGGCTTTTCCCCCTTTTTGCAAAAAAAATCAGAAGTATTTTCTGATTCGGATATTTCAGCTGTTCATGTATGAGAAATGGACTTGCACGGCGAGCTTTCCGGGCAAGGAACAGGGCAGGAGGTAGCGCACAATGCCTGCTGAGAGGAGAGCCGTGGGTCCCGCGATTTACCTCCTGGGAAAGACAGTGGAACTCAATGGTTGACTCCGGATAAGTCCTTAAACCAGGTGGGATTGCATTTCTCGAGGAGGCTTCTCGCCCGCCGAGTCAAATAAAGCAAAGGGATTATCACAAAAGCTGTACAGAACACAACTTGTGAACTCCCTACCTTCAGAGGGGGCTGGCAAGAACTCCCAGTCAGAAGGATAGCTGAGCGATGGTGAAAGCTGTAGTTCTGATCACATCTGGCTGCGATGAAGTTAGACCGCAACCTTCCCCCAGGCCCAGGCTTCTCGGCAACAAACTCCCGTCCCCCAGAGGCGCTAGCGTGACAAGCTCGTATACCGGCCGACAGCATGGACAATGCAAGTGAGAGAAAAGGAAACGTCGCAACGCAGTACTCCTAAACGAGAACTCTCTGCAGTTTTCTTCCCCTCGCCGGGTCCTTCGGAAACCGGCGCAGACTGCGAACGGTAAGCTGGGACCATAGCGAAGACATTCTTCTCAGAACACCAACCGGAGTGCTCTTTTAACAACGAGAGATAGAAACTTCGGTTGACCTTGCTTCCCCCTTTCTGCAAGCGAGCATGCTTAAGGATGCTGCTTCCACAATGTGTTAAATCACCAGGATCTCAAACGACTTCACCTGGGCACCGCTGCTTACCCTACCCCCCCGACTCAGTCGGTCGGGTTTGCGAGCTGGCCAGGACGGATCCCCCGGTGATCTCCTCGGGAAAACCGGTTGTGCCCCGCCACGCCTTTAGCCCCTTCTGACTTTACGTCCTCCGTCGGGGTTGATTCTTCAGCAGCTTCGTTGCTTAAGACGGCGTCCCCTCCACCAGCGGAGAGTAAAATACCACCTCCCACTCACACTCCTCCGCTCTCCCCTATGTCTTGGCTTATTCCCTTCGAGCCAGAGGAAAAAGGTTTGTCCCAAGGCAAACGGACAGCAGAAGGACTGCCGAGTACGCGAAGAGACACCGCCGAAATGGATTTCTCTTTCTGAGGAAGTCACATTCCCTAAACAATTAGCTGGGAGAAAAGCTTCTCTCCGCACCGGACTCTCCGCTAACTTCCCCCTCCGAAGTAAACGCACAAGCACTGACTTTTGGCAAGAAAGGAAGGTTCTTTGCCCTAGAGGTCATTGAATATTCATTTCGGGCGATAGCTGTTTGTAAGCCCCACCACGCCCACTCCAATTCCCTCCGGTTAGTAAGTCCCCACGAACTTTCAACATAACCAAACGAACCAACAAAAACCTTTTGACAAGGAAAGCTAGAATAGTCCTAGGAATATTCCCAGTAAGAATATTCAGCAGCTATCAGCTCCTCTCCCCTCCCCCTATACTATACCCTATTACATATATATACTATATCAGTGTGTGTAGTGTATTATACTGTATACATATAACAGACATTATACAATATCTCTCATACATACTCACAGAAAACCCGAGTAATCAAAGATCCAATATCTATACTATTTATACTCCTTATATCTATATGCTATAATCTATCTATACTTCTACTACTCTATCTATCTCATCCCCTATCTATCTATCCTATATAATATATACAATATATCTATACTACTCTATATATATATATATCATATAATATATATAATATATACTATATACCACATATATTAATGTGCTGTGTGATGATATATGTTGTATATTATTATATACCTATATATATATTATATTATAATATACTATATACTATAGATTAAGATAGACTAGATCAGATAGATAGATAGATAGAAGCATATCGATATAATCACTAGCATATGATCTTGATTATCCGGCGTTCTTCTCCCACGTAAACTGTTCGAGTATTTTGGCGACGTTCTCAATGACAATCTCATTCAGTCATCTTTCAGGCTTATTCTTTGGCTTTGTACTTGCCTGGAATCAATATATGTCATAATATTAACTACACACCCAACCACATTACACACAACATATCTATCACTACATATATATCGTATGACTCAAGTGAAGCGGATCTGAAACGCATGGGTTGCAGGTATTTAAGGAAGGAAGCAATTACTGATCGTTTAATATATATACTTTGGCCGGGGAGTCTGACTGGCAAAAGCTAACCATCCAGTCACTTGTTCCCTTTCCTTAATTCCTGCAAACCACCCAGCATTTCAATCCGCATTCACTTGGTCAACTGGTTCTGAAGGCTTCAGCGCAGTCGGTTGATCGGGAACAGATCGTGCCCCCTTCCGTTGAATTCAACGGAAACAACTCTGCTTTGGTAGTCAAAGTCGATTGCTTTCAGATCGGCTAATTATCTTGTTCTCAACCGAAGAGCATGTTAAAAACCCCAGGATACAATCCGGAGAAGCGCCACCCTTAAAAATTCCACGATATTTGGAGTAGTGATTGAGGCGCTGATGTCCCCGCTGAAAGCCATTCTGAACTCGAAAGGCGTTCGGTTTTAGGACGCTATTCACACCGAATGGCCTCTTCTTAGGACAAATCTACGTAGATCAAAAGAGAGGGATCTGTGGAAACTGCGGTCTCAAAATCAGGAGGCAGAATTGCGCTGAACTGAGCTTCACAGGAGCGGGACAAAGACGAAAGCATTCTCTCCCATCTTCAGCATTCCAGCATCGGCCCTTGTAGTGGAATATCGACTTGACAACCGTCTCCAGCCAAGGCATGCCCTCGAAATGTGTGGATCATTCTCCGATTGCGTACTTAGTCAAGAACCTTATTAATTATGCCCATAATTTCTTCTTTAAATATAGTCCAACATATCTGGAAAGCACGGGGGGGGGGGGGGGACGGCATCGATTCCTGAATAGAGAACTGGTCATAATCACACCAGCAGACTTTCGATCACCCACAGTCACAAGGGTTCCATTTCCATAACCGCCAAAGAGCAAGCCAACGAGGCTAAGTTGGCGAGTTCCAGTTTGGGCCCCCCCCCCCCCCAGACCTATGCAAAACGCACGGGCAAACGATATGCTTGGCAGTTGAAACTCTGGTTCATTTCCTGAAGGGTGAATTCTGGATTAAGTCAGGGACATGTTGCTTCCTGTTCCAGGTTGTAAAGACGATATGACGCGTCAGGCCTCGCTTCTGACAACTCTTTAGCGTGAACAAGGGAAGCGACATGTCCACAATACTTTGACCTGCTCCCACTCAGAGTCAACTTTAACTATGTCCAATTGGGTAGCCCAATCTCTAGACAGACATTCAGAACATAAAATTTTCTGCTTTGAATTGAAGGGACAATGCCACTCTTGCGGCGGTCTAGAGATATTATCTTCGGAGAATAAAATGTACGGATCATTGCAGGACCTTAACTGCTCAACTAACATCTTCGGCAGAGCGTAGCTGTTCACCTCTTTGCTCAACTTGGTTCGGTCTTCGCGGCCCAGTTCACGCACTCTCTCAACCCTTCACAGGGATGGTTCCGTTGTAGGGGAAAAATAGGAGAAGGAAACGTCAATTAGATATATTCACCTTGCCCTTGATTTATTTTTTTAAAAACAACAATTAAAAGTAGGATCATCAATAAATAACACCACTGGCAAAGTGGGGTGGAGAGAAGACAGACACTCGCAATAATTTGGACGATTGATCCGACTTGAACTTAACTGGCATTTACTCTCTCCAATAAACTAAACTAACGGCATACAATAAACAAATCTTCACTAACAACATTAAATCACCACGCCTTAGGCTCAGGCTAGCGAGCTTTGCAGGACTTATCTCACTTCAGCTGTCCACCCCAATGCCCCCTCCCCCTTGCTAATCACCCACAATCTGGTTCTCAAGCATCAATGGGGAAAAAATACCGGCCCAAGATATCTGCAGGCTTGCGAATCAAATACGTTTCACACACCTGACCGAGCTGCAGCTGGACGTCAGACAACAGAGCGAACCTGCCTGCTCCTCAGCGGGACAAGAGAAAAGTAATTCCAGGATAAGGCGCAATGCCCAGAACTCCAAGGGGCTGTCGGGAAAAGGATATGAAAGGGAGCGCACCAGAATTTGCTGTCTGGTTAAAAGACAAATTACACCCCTCCGGACCGAAGTAGCTCCTGATCACAACTCTCATGAATGCCCAACCCCACCCTTCAAGGGACATGTTTAAAAATATTCCCATGAATGATTGATCAACGTCAGAGGTGCGATGCCGCTGTCAGAACCACCCAACTCTCCCGCTAAAAAGCCCAGCCGGACAAGTCCCGCTGCGCCTGCGGGGGCTCGTGGTTGGAGAGCCAACAAGCGCGACTTCTCTCCGCAACGCTATCCTCCTTGGGCTTACTTGTTATCGCTCTCGAAAGACCTTGTGCAGAACACAGGGCCCCCCCCCCCCACCACACCACACACAGAGCACCTTTGGACAATTCCAGATCTGGGACGAGATCACAGGAGGGCAAATCTGAAGCCTGAATTGGGCTTCGGGTCCTCTTCCACTTTGGCCAGGCGGAGTCCTCAATCAGGCAACAGGCCTTTTAGCCCAGCCCCTCTTAACTCTCCCCTTCTACTCCCTTACAGGGTTTCCTCCTGTCTTCAAGGCGTTTCTCAGAAGTCCTTCTACGAAACAGGAGCGCGGTTGGGGAAATCACAGGCGCACAAACGACACCTGACTGTTAACTCAGTGTAAACAAAGTCCGCACACGTCTTCCCCCACACCCTGTCACACTTTCCCCTTGCTACAGATCGCTGGACCATGATTATATTAAAACACCGGCGGTCGATTACTATTTAAAACACCCAGCGACCTCCTTTGTCACCCGTCCGTTCTGTTCTCGGCCGCGCGCAGTCTCACATTAGGGGGAGCTGCTACCCAGCATCTTTCTCCATCTCCCTTCCTTTCCCCCCTCCCCCCCCCCCAAGAAAAAAGAAATCAGCAGCACTCTTTCCTGGTCTCCTCCCTCACAGAGACCAACGCCAGAGAGGTTTTGCCTGACAAACCTCTCTGCGCAACTACGGGGTTTATTTTATTTAGTAGCCAAGGTGTTGGGGAGCTGCGGCGATAACCCACGACCCGGTTTCAACTTCCTCTTCCTTCTCCCTCACCCGTGCACCACAAAGGCTAATGCCCTTTGCTGATAAAACGTTAACTAACGCGGCGGGTGCGGCCCGGCTGTCCTCCCGCCACGCACAGATTTCCTAAATTCCTGCCCGCTGCCTCCTGAATAGCTTGTCAGAAGTGGTCAAGCGTTTCAGCGGAAGAACCAGGAATCTGTCCCTGGAAGTTGGTCAGGACAGCTGGCTGGAAGCGGGGACAGGGTGAGGTTTTGGGGACCTGGGAAACACGCGTGGAGGGCCGGTGTCTCTTCTTCCTTCTCACCTTGAGCCAGTCTTCCGAGGACGCTGGAAGGGCCACTTTGCCATCCCCCCCTCCCCGCAGCCCCTGGTGACTCTGGGAGAAGTAGTAAGCTCCGAGAAAACTCTGGGCAGCTGTAGAAGAAGGAAGCGCGCATCCAGGCAGGCGGCAGGGCCCGATGGGGGAGATCGGAGAGTCTCGTTCGGGCAACCCAAGGCCTCGCCAAGGGAGGCAAACGCTTGAGAGAAGGTGGGGGCGGTAAGCGGGTGGCTTTAAGTCGCTGCCGTTCAAGTAAGGCAAAGTAGTGAGCAGAGTCCGCCAAGCTTAAAGAGGGAGGAGATCAGAGTATCAGGCGAGTAAGAGCCTCCTGGACAAACCGTCGTGAGGGAAGAGCTCGCTCGCATCCAAATTGCCAGTAAATTTGCAAACACATTTTAGAGACGCCGTGTTCTCATAGCCCTGCTCTTCTTTTGCAAGATTCATAGAAAAATCCCAGCTTGTTTGGACACACACTTCGGGTTCCCGTTTATTTGTTTCCCTTTGAAAGTCGTCATTTATATTGCTGCTTAAAATCTCCAAACGATGGCTTAGAAAACACCGCCCCCCCCCCNCATTTTGCCAAACCCCTTCTTGGAATGGGGAAAAAAAAAAGTAATAGATGCAGTCTGGTGAAAAGCTCTGGGAACCCGCTACAAGTACCCTTTGCAACCGGGTCGGGCCGAGATGTTTAACACTCTTCAAACGGGTTTGGCGATTTCTCTTTCCGTTCAGCACAGCGAAGCATATTCCCTTTCCCTGTATCATCTGCCGCCACCTCAATCTCTCTCCCACCCTCACGAAATCTAACGTCGAGCCTCTCGCAAGCTCGTTTAATCTTCTGCAAAGCCTTCCAAAATACCTAGTGGTATTAACAGAGATATTACTGTGGTTAAAGCGCTGTTTGCCTCTGGATGAGTGACTGGGGCGTGCGTGTTTTCATTCCGGACGAGCAGTTGACTGCCATTTGATCCACCAAACGTCCTGTGCGAGGAAGGGGGCGAGAGAAGCCGTAGATGGGAGGGGGGAGACGGATGAGGGCGCCGTGTGTGTGTGTGAGAGAGTGTGTGTGTGAGTGTGAGAGGGTGAGTGTGTGTGAGTTTGTATGTGTGTATGAGAGAATTTGTGTGAGTGTGCGTGTGAATGTGTGAGTTTGTATGTGTGTGTGAGTATGAGAATTTGTGTGAGTGTGCGTGTGAATGTGTGTTTGTGTGTGTCTGTGAGAGTGTGTGTGCTTGTATGTGTGTGAGAGTATGAGAGAATTTGTGTGTGTGGGAGAGAGAGGGAGTGTGGGGCCGGTCTCACAACTGTAATCCTCCGAGCGGCGACGGCAGCAACTTCTGGAGTATTAAGCAGCGACGTTTCTCTCCGACGCCCATTCAGAACTCGCCTCCGCCTTTTCATTGGCTGCGCAGCCCGATAGGGCGGAGCTTCGCGGCCTGGAAAGAAAAGGGGGAGGAGGGAGGGGGGAAACTCCAGCGAGGGCGTAAAAAAGTCTTCGCCTCCGCGACGGATGCTCAAAAGTTCCGAAGTTTTTTTCCCCGGCGCCTTCCCGAGCAGTTCGCGGCTGAGCAAAGGAGAGGGAAGCCGAGACGGAGACCGGGACCCCAGCCCTTCAACCCGCAGGCGTTAGACAGAAGGTGGATCTTTTCGCCACAGAGCCGAGCTCGAGGAACCAGAAAGGAGGAAGAGGAGGGATCGCAGAGGAGATCCTGGACCGGGACCGTCCTTCTGCACAGTCCCCCCCCCTCTTTTGCCTGGCTGTTTACTTCGCCTGGCTGGGACAGAGAGAGCTCTCGCGATCAACCTGTTGGGCCTGAGCTCCGCCGGAGAAAAACAGCTCGGGAAACGGAGGCGGGCTCCCGTGAGTGCGCGCTTTCTATTTTGGGCTCGATGGAAGGAACTCACTTTATCTTCTCGGCGAGCGGGCCGCTTCCGTGGAGTGTCGGCGCCTCGGTTTAGAAGAGAACCCAGGAGCGAGGAGGGGAGGGAGGAGATCGAGTCCCCCCCCTCTACCCTCCTCCCTTTGCTCGCTGGCTTTTTTTCTGATTATTTTTTTGCGATACCTTTTCCTTTTGAACCGAGGAAAGGTGAGACAACCGAATAGGATCCAGACAGGGGGGAGAGGGGTTGCGTCGACTTCCCCCCGCTCTTTTTTTTTTCTTCTTTTTGGAAAAAAGAAAATCCTCGTCGCCTCTTCCTGGTTTATACTTTTTTGGCTCGGATTTGCGGGAGGGTGTGGATGGGGAAAGCAGAGGAGGCGGCGGCGGGGTGATTGAGGAGACGGCGCGCGGGGCGGAGGAGGAGGCGGGCCAGTTGCTGCTGCTTGGTCCGGCTGGGCTGCTGGAAGGGAGGCCATGCAGGCTCGCTATTCGTGTCTAGCCCAACTCGCTGGGAGTGGTTACCTTACCTCGGCGAGCGAGCAGAGTACTACCGGGCGGAGCCGGGGGGGCTACGGCGGCCATGCCTGCCCCATGGCATGTAACGTCGACTCACCGGCAAGCTCATGAGCAGTACCCGCCGGGGGCGGAGGCGGGGCCCGGCGCACGGCAGCCGTACGGCCGACCCGCCGCAGCTCTCGCAGCAAGACCTGGTCAATGCCGCCTACAGCTACATCCGCGCTCATCACCATGCCATCCAGAACGCGCCGAGAAGGAAGATCACGCTATGAAGGCATCTTACCAGTTCATCATTGGAGTGCGCTTCCCCTTTACTCGGACAAGCAGCAGGGGCTGGCGAACTCCTCCGGCACACCTCTCGCGTCAACGAGTGCTTCGTCAGGTTGCCCCGCGACGCAAGAAGCCGGCTAAGGGCAGCTACTGGACCCTCGATCCGGATTCTACACATGTTCGAGAACGGCTCTCCTTCCGCCGCCCGCCGCCGCTTCAATGAAAAAGAACGCCGCGTCAAGGACCAAGGAGGAGAAGGAATAGCGCCTCAGTTGAAAGGACGCCGCCGCCTCAGCGCCACCGAGCCGCAAAGGGAGGCCCGCAGGCAGCAGCCGTCGCCCGCCGCTCCCCCCGTTCAAGACTGCAGACATCGAAGAGGAGAACGGCTCGGGTCTCCCCCGCAAAAGCCCTGTCCCCGCTGGGAGGAGCGCTCGGTTGCCAAGATCGAAATCCCGAGAGCTCCAGCACCAGCAGCCTCTCCAAGCGGAAGGAGTGAGGAAGCGGCGGCAGCCACGCGTCGGTGGGCGAAGCGCTGGGCTTGGAATCAGCGGAGCACGCCGTATTCCCAGCCGCCGAGCCAGCACCACCCCATCACCCGACCCCCCCCACCACCACCCCCACCCGCACCACCACGCTGCCCTCCATCACCCCCCGGCGCACCACCTTCCCGGCGGCGGGGGCTTCAGCGTGGACAACATCATCATGACCTCCCTGCGGACCTCGCCTCAGGGCGCCCCCGCCGAACTCCTGGCTTTGCCGCCGCTGTCTGCCGCCTCTTCCGCGGCCTCCTCCTCCTCTTCCCCGTCCGCCGCTTCCACCTCCAGGACAGCCGCTCTAGCCTTGAGCAGCAGCTGCTATTCCCCGGCGGCGGCTCAGAGCTCGCTCTACAGCGCCCCCTGCAGTCAGGGCGTCAACACCACCAGCAGCTCGGCGAGCGCGGCCTCGCCGGCGGGCGGCTGTACCACCACCAGCACCAGCAGTAGTTACCACTGCAACTTGCAGGCCATGAGTCTCTACGCCGCCGCCGCCGCCGCCGCCGCCGCCGCGGCCTCAGGGGGAGGGACGGGGATCAACAGCGGCGGGGACCGAAGCGGCGGGGGCCACTTGGGCAGCAGCCCCGTCGAGCCGGACCCGCTGCCCGAGTACAGCCTGGCGGCCAGCAGTAGCAGTAGCGCCTCTTCCCTCAGCCTGAGTCCTCAGGAGGGGCACCCTCAAGGCGGCGGCCGCTTGGCCTCTTGGTACCTCAACCAAGCCTCGGCGGTAGGCGAGCTGACGCATTTGGGCCCCGCTTCGGCTACGTCGGCCTCCTCCTCCTCCTCGCCGGCGGCGGTCTACCCGGGCCAGCAGCAGAACTTCCATGCCGTAAGGGACATGTTCGAGTCCACCCAGCGGCTGGGCTTGAACAACTCTCCTGGCGGCAACGGCGGCGGCTCGGCGAGCAGCTGCCAAATGGCCTTTCCCGCCAGCCAAAGCCTTTATCGCCCTTCAGGCGCCTTCGTCTACGACTGCAGCAAGTTTTGACCGCCGGCAGCGGGGGAAGGGCAAGAGGCGCCGAGCCCAGCCGGCGAGCGGAGAGGCTGATATGAAGAACTCCCCATTCGGGCCCTTCCCGGCCTGCCTTCCCCCACCAAACCAAAGAGGGGGAAAAAAACAAAACCAAACCAAAACTATTCCGTGCAAAGACGGCGTTTGCCCAGTCAATAATTGTTAAGTCAATGGTTTGTTTAAGGACAGTGTTACACCAAATAACACGTAAGTTGGTCTGCTTTTTCTCCCCCCCCTCCTCTCCCTTTTGCCTTATGAAAACTGCCTCCCTCTCCCCACCCCCCGTCCAGGCCAAGGCGCGCACCCTGCGCCAGACCGCTTGGATGCCTGCCTGCCTGCCTTGCGCTTGACTGGTTGGATGGCGACCCGAGGAGGCGCATCCCCGCAACGGAGCGCGCAAGGCAGGCCGCGAAGCGAGGCTCCCAAAACACGGGTGGGAGTTTTGCCGTTTGATTCCAGCCAGGGCCCCTCGCCCCTCCCTGAACCAGGCGCATCGCCTTTTCCAAAAAAGCAGCAAGAATAGTTTTTTTGCCCGTTGACTCCTACGCAACCTGGATTGCGCAGTTCACGTGTTGTTTCTTCTCTCCTTTTCTTCTTTTCTCTTGCTCCTCCCCTCCCCCTCCCCGCAAAGGGCTGTTTTGTACACAAAGACTTGTTTTAAAGTGTAAATGGAACATAGTAATTTATTTTTAAATCTGTTGTTGAATCGTTCGGACCAAACACCAGAAATGTTTGCCCCACTCCTTTATCAGGAAAAAAAAAAACAAAACCTTGNTGTTTGCCCCACTCCTTTATCAGGAAAAAAAAAAACAAAAACCTTGACTTTAAAATGACCTGAAACGCTCATTTTCTTCTTCCATTATATATATAAAAAAGGAGGATTGTATTAATCTTATTTTATCATTTTATCATTTTTCCTTTTGTTGTTGTTGAAGATACCCTTGAAGTTATTGACTATGTTTATTAATAAATTACCATTCAATTGGACCAAGAGTCTGGATACATTCATCCCTCTTTTTCAATTAATTTTTTTAGAAATCTATCAGCCAAAAACATGAATAATAGAATTATTTTTTGTGATAAATCAAAACAAGTTTTGTATTTTAAAAAACCCTACTGAGTAACTGTATTTGTAAGACTTTTGAGTGCTAGCAAATCTATTTTAGTTTATTGCATCACTGCTGAATTATTTTATCAGTAAGTCAACCGCTATTGATTCCATCTATTTTACCCTGATTTCAGTGGAATGCACTGTCAGACGGACTTTTGGATGAAGTTAAAAGTGACATAAAACAAATGCTCTGAATCAATCACTTGCTTGATAGAATAATTATGGTTACAGTTTTGAGATTTATATTTATTATATCTTTGGAATCTAGGAGAAAAATTCACAAACATCTGAGCAGCCAAGCCATCACAACTGACTTGCATTATTAGAACTAAAGGTCAGGAGACATTTGGCTAATTGAACTTACAGGCATTGCTATATGACGCATAAAGGAAGGCGGCATTACAGAAGTCATAAAAAGGTCTAGAAACAAATAATGGGTGTATGTAAACCTGCTATTTTTAGCAGCATTTTCTGGTTTCATGTCTGAGTATGTTTACACAGAAGTAAATGCCACTAATTTGTGCAGGACTTTTTCTTCTGAGCAAGCATGTCTAATATTGCATTGAACCTTTCTGAATGTACATCATTTTTAATATATGTTTCTCCCCCTTTCTCTCATCCTAGTGTGTAAAGCATTTTACAGCCTGTTTGACTTTTTAATAGTTATTTGTGCCTTAGCATTCTTTATTGATTATTCATTTATATGAAACACTCTTAACTGAATATTTATTTCACAAATGAAGGAAAATGTATCTGTCCCAGGATAATGTTGCTGGGTCCGGTGACCGACCCAGATTGGATCCTAAACATATATTCCCCTCTACCTTTTTCCCCTTCTAGACAAAGGGGCTATTCGTATTGTGTGTGTGCGCGCGCGTCCGCGTTATTTTTGTTTGTTTTAATTTTCAAAATGTAAAGAGAGAAAGAAGTCCAGAAGTATCATAAAGATTTCCAATATTGTTGTGGTCTAGTTTATGCTTCTAGTCCACCAAAACTAATGCTAGATTAGATTCCATAAGATCATGACCTGATTCTTATGATTATTATGATTGTGAGTGGGAGGAATTTTTAAGGGCAACTAGCTCACTCCCCCTGGCCCCTGCTTCCTTCGCCTACCAATTATTTGGATTCCCACCCACCTTTTATAATTTCTCTGCCTTTTTTTTTTCTTTCTTAAATAGAATAAATTGCCTTGGGGGATGACTGCAGGAGCATAAGGTTAAGTCTTGCCAAATGAAGAAGCTCACCTTTAGGTCAATCCCTGAATAGAGGAGTTTGAGGGACACAAGGAAAGCCTTCCCCACAATAACTAACCAATCAACCAATGCAATCTTTTAGCGGAGAGGGACTGGTCTACCATCAGAGAAGCAGTGAAGAGAAGCTCTACTAGTGTAAATTTTCAAGAGAAAGCAACCTCCTATCAAATCGCTGATCTAATCTAAGGGCAACACTTGGCAGTAATTGTCCCTGGATGGTTAAGGGCCACAAATAGTAAATAAGTTCAGACTAATTTAATTAAGAATTGATCAATCAGGCGCCTTCTTACCTTGGCTGGGCCTCCAAGGAGATAAGAAAGGAGGGCTCAGAAACACAGGGTAGTACTATTAAATCTGGGTTTAGTTGTTTGGATTTTTATTTTTACCTCCACTAAGGAATTAATCACAAGCAATTGCAGTATTGTAGTAATTTTTTAATGCTTCTTTTAAAAATGTTTTGAAGTATTAGAAGGACAATGCACTGAGGCTGTATGTATTTTGAAAGGAACTATATTAAGTAACGTGGGATTTAATCTCAAGAAAGGAATCACATGGAAATTTAAATTTAGAATTTATAGAACTTATCCTTGATTTTTGGATAAATTCTTATTTACTTTTGAAATAACACAGGTTACTTTTTAATTTCTTAAATACAATCCAAAGAACATGGACTAACATTTCAATGTGTAATCAGATCTCCAAATCACTTCATTGGAAGATATTTGAATAATTTGAACAAAATAGATCTATTTAAGATTTTAAATGGAAAAATAGTTTGGTTTTAACAGATTCCTCATATTGATCTTTTTAAGATTAAGATATTAAGATAAGATATTAAGGTAATTAAGATATTAACTCTTTTGAAGACTGGATCCTGCATCTAGTTGAACTGAGTGAAACAGATTTCTTACTTAGCTTTGGTTTCAGCTGGTCTCTAATAGCCTGCTTATCTGATCTACTTTTAAATCAGGCTTACTAGCCAGATTTAGAGAGCACTGATCGCGGTAATATACTTTTTGGTTGGATTACTGTATCCCAGCTTTTCTTTTGACTATGAGTGTTGACTGGCAGGAATATTTAGGCTTCTTCTAAAAATTATTTTGAATAGAACATCAACTTTGCACATTTTATACAATCAGTGACTATAGAATATTATGTTAACAGAATCTCATAATTTATGAGGGTCATAAAGGTATAAGGAGCAAGGGAAAGGTTTGGAAAGAACCTTTGTGTTCAGTGTGTGTGTGTGTGTGTGTGAGAGAGAATTAAGCTTGTGTTCATCTCCATAAGAAGTATTTTATATACTTCAGTTTTAGCCAGTTTGAATCCCTTGTGTTTGTTGTTGTGCATATAAGAAGCCAAGGAAAAGAGAAGGAAATTGGACTGAAGGGGTGGGGGGGATGGCTGTTGCCTTTCCATTCAGTTTCAGTTTTGTTCAAGGGAGGGGGGAAATGGAGTAGGAGACAATTCTTCCAGCGCTCCTCAAACCCACTCACAATTCAGCTTTTGGACTTCAGGATAGGAACCAGGAAAACTCCACTGGAATATGGAAAGCATTGTTGACCTCACCCAGCTGACACAAAGATAACAGAAAAGAGCGCTACACTTAAGGTGGTTCTGTCTCTTGGGTCCTTCATTCTTTTGGACCAATGTCCCCCCCTCATTTTCTTCATGAGAAAAACCAGAGAGACAGAGGGGGAGACTTTCTGTGAGTGCTCCTTTGCTGATTTAGTGGATTTCCAATGGCACAACCAACTTCTTTTCTGTCTTTCCAGCAGCCACAGCCCGTTCTTCTCAGGACAGGAGATCTGGGGACAGGCTGGGGGAAGGAGAGGAATAGGAATTCTGTTTCATCCCTGAGAAGTACCTATAAGGATGCACTGAGTGGGAAATGGTATTGGGCCAACAAATCTGGTTAAGGAAATGGCTTCAGTGCAGGCACAGAACTGGCACTGCAGGCAGCTGGGCTGGTGCAAACCTTTCTCTTTGTGCCAAGGCTTTCTGGAAGTGGCAGCCCCCCCCCCCAATATATATATATATATATATATATATATATCAGTGCAACTTGCTTCTCATGGGAAAGCAGCAAAGTTCGGGCCCTATTCTGGCATCCAGCTGTTTCAAATGTCCCTAAATGTTTGATCTTCGAGAAGGCAGGCAGGCAGGCCTCTGGAACGGCCCAAATCCCACAAGCCAGATTGCAGGATGAAGCTGCAAACCGGGTATAATGGGATCCCCGAAGGAAGAAAAGATGCCTCAAGAGGTTTCGGAGAAAAGGCACAAGGACTGACTGACTCCCAGATGGACCTGCCCTGAAAAGGTCCCGGCAAAGACCCCCCTCCAAGTCTCTTAGTCGGCAGTCAGGCAGCTTGAGAAGCGCCTGGAGACCGCGGCTGCCGTCAGGAGAGCGGCGGGAGAGTTTTTACCTCTCCGGCATTGACAAGATGGGGCAAGCAAGCCCTCCACTTCGGTGCGCTGGCAGACGGCAGCCCACCCAGCCCGGCTGCTTTCAATAAAAGCTGCCGCGGGAGGGGGGACCCTGACAAGGTCGCTCAGCAACTTGCCGCTTCTTTTCAGGTTCGCCTCCTGATTGCTGTTTTATTACTCAGTATTTGCTTCCCGGCTGCTCCCCGCCCCGCTTTTTGTTTTGACGACACACGTGCGAGGAGGANCGCTTTTTGTTTTGACGACACACGTGCGAGGAGGAGGGAGGTCAACCACAGGTGGATCCGCCGCAAGGCCTTGTCCCTCACCCCTCCTCGCTCATGCGACCCCACCCGCCAGGGCGCCCAGCAGCGGGAAGAGGGCGCAGGAATCCGTCTTAGGCCCGTGGCCTTTCGGGCCTCCCCGGAACGGATCTGAGCCAACCGGGAAGCGTGTGAGGGCTCCTCCCGCAGGGCCGGAGCAGGGAGAGCGGGTGCCCTTCAGCTGGCGGCGGGGAGGCCGATCCCGGGTGCCCTGATCCGACCGAACCGGCGGGTTCCCTCCTGTTTAGCTCGGAAACGGCGAGCAAGCGAGTCTGGCTTCGGCACCCCGGGGAGTTGCCGCTGAACGGTGCCTTTTGCGCAGGGCAGATTCTGCCTCCCTCTCCCACCAACTGGCCCCAAAGGAAAAGCGAGGTCGCCCGGCGCCGAGCCTTGGCTCGTTGCCGCCCACTTGTCGAGTCGCTAGGCGAGGACCGGCTCCGGTGGGGAGAGACTGATCTGGGTTAGAGTGACCGGCTTATTTGGCGGGAGGTAATTCGCCAGATGAGAAAGGCGACTGATGGCCGATTCTCTGCCCGCGAACCGCGTGGTTTCAATCATTTTGCACGTGCACATTTCTGCTTCGTTTGAGTTTTGGGGAACCGGGCTTTTGGGTGAGTTCTCACGGTCACAGGAGCTCTCGGGCGCGCGGAGGAAACGAAAAGGGACTTTCCCTGGGAATGGCCTTTCCACGGCTGCCACCCGGCCTAAGACCCCAGGTCAGCCTCCTTTGCAATCCGCGGCTCCCACTAGACCAGATAGCAAATCGGAATGTAAAACAGATGTTGCCTGAAACCAGCTTCGGAATGCATACATCTAGATAAAGGGCAAAAAAATATTTAAATTCCCCAGGTTTTTTTTTTTTTTAAATGTTCGAAGACATTTACTTGAGAATTAATACAGGACAAAGGTGTAGAAGAGCGCCAGCACCAGAAATGGCTTACTTTGCTCCGAGAACTGCAAGGAGGGTGGGGAGGAGTGTGGTGCCACTTCGGAAAGTAAATCTATGGCAGTGAATTGAAAAACATCTCTGTGGTTTGCATTGGACGATCTGAAAGCACAATGCCCTATAACCCAAGAGCAGAGAAGCGTTTTCAGAGGGCATCTACTCCAACTTCTTCCCCGTGCAGGTTTGGTGTGACTTCCAAAAAGAAAATAGGATTAAGATTATGTTACATATTCTAACCTTCCGAGCAATTTCCAGAAGTGTTGAGAGTCAGGCAGCATTCAAGTTTAAACAATAATAACCACAATAACAATAATTCTTTCTCCTTATATGATAAAAGTGGGAGGAACCTCCTCTCCCCACACCTATAGGTTGAGAATGAATTAAAAGAATGGGTCGTTCTGGAGAAAAAAAATAAGCTTTTTTCTCATCGATTTCACCATTTTTGGGGAGGAGTTCTGTTTCACAAGGATCATGAAATTCTTGATCATGAAATTCTTACCTGGGAGCAAGCAGTACTCAAACTGAGAGCTATTTCTGTCTGAACAAGCAAAAGATTGAACTATACATTCAGATGAAATGAAATCTATGTAAAGCAATTGATTTGATATGATCTAAATCTGAATGCTTCAATTTTTTTAGTTTGTCAAACCTCACATTTTTTTGTTAATTGAAAAGGGGGAAAAGGTATTTTGTAAATGAAAGCTATTTTTGTAAACGAATTTAGGAAAAATAAGTGATCAAAGTCAATAGTGCCATCCTTGAGTAAAAATAATTTTCAATAAAGAATGTTTGACACATTAAAAACAGAACTACTAGTCATCAAATGGGTAAAACCTCATTGCTCAGAAAAGATTTTATAGACTAGAATGTCACATGGTCAGAATTTCGTGTGGAATAATACCATTTCATTATATTTTCTAAAACATATGTTACTGATAGAAAATAGCTTTTCTGTGGAGGAAGAAAACTATTTTTGGATAGTACATGAGAAACTGATAGCATCTCTAGCCCACCCCCAGTGTGCACCACCCAGCCACCAAGACTAAATTCACACGTTTGGGATACTGTAAAAACTCATTTTCCATTTACTTCTTCAGATCATTTTACTGTAATTCTCGCCAACATTTTCGCTCTTCAACTTTGAGTCCTTGGGTTTAATGTAATAATCTATTCCCAAATAAAAACATTGCTAGGAAGATGACATCTGACTGAACTTGGGCATCATTCAAACTGGCAAATTGTCAGGATGTTTTTTTTTAATTCACAATAAGTGCACCTGAGAGGGGTGTGTGTGTGTGTGTGCATATCTGGTCCAACATGGAGATGGAGTGTATAAAATCCTCTGTGTGTGTGTGTGTGTGTGTTTGTGTGAAGGAAAAAAGGCAGCAAGTTTAAGGCTTTCTTCTCTTCCCTTCTCAACATTAAGCCGGAAGGATTTCATGTTATTGGGCTGATTCTGTTTAACATTGTAGAGTGGGGTTGGAGAAACATCACAGATTCTTTGATTTTATTTCAAGGGATAAACCTAATAGTTTTGAGCGAAGATGCTATTCCCAAACACTTTTCTTTTTGGCTTTTCTTTCTCCACCCCCCCTTTTTTTTTCTTTTTCTTTTTCTTTTTACATTCAACTTTTCCATTCAGAGAGTAAGAGGGCAGTTCCGCGTTTCCGAGACCTCCGTGAATCTTCCATAAAGCACTCTGGGAAGGTTTAAAATTGGACAAACGTTTGCAGGGATCTAACGGGCAGGGGGATTTTAAAGGTGTGAAAAGCTGACACCTTCCTGTTTGGCTTTGGTGTTAAGTCAAGTGAGAGAAAGGCAGCTGTGCCCCCCCCCTCTAAAATGCATTTTATCTCGCTCTAAAATGCATTTGGTCACGACCCAGTCGGGTCTCCTTTCGCTCGGAGGCCTACCTGGTTCCTGGCGGAAAGCTCCCCCCTCAGCTGCCAACACAACCTTATAATATTCTGAGTGGCCTTTTAGCCCTCAAATGGGACGAAGGGCCCGAATGGAGGCTAGGCCGCGAAGCGGGATCTGCTTCGCTTCTGGTTTGGGGCCTGGAGACCGAAGGCTTCTTCCGTGCCCTAAAAAGCCGGTCAGAAAGACGACCCAGAGCGACCCCGGAATACGAGACCTTATTTCTTGTAAATTACTCGCAATTTAAGGAAACATTAGCTGAAGGGCTCTGGTGGGAGAAAGGGCGGTGAAACTTACGAGGGGGAGACAGGCTTCGGCGGCAACCTCCGTGGCAAGGCCCGAGCAAGCGGCCTTGACGCGCTAGTCAGATTCAGAAGTGGCGGGAACTCAGCAAGGAGGACGGGGTGGGGTGGGGAGCCGATAAAAAACAGAATCTTTAGTTTAACCGCCTTTAAAAGACCGCAGAACCAGTTACTGCCAAGAGTTTGCTCGAAGAAAGTTCAACACCGGGGAGGCGCGGGTCTCCCTGCCCAAAGGTGGAGGGACCGAGCGGGGCCTCCTTCCGAAGAAGCGTATTTAGGAGCCCCCGAGTCTCCTGGCTGGCAAGGCTGGCAGCGAGGGACCTTGGGCGCTCTTAGCCTCGCCGGCCGGTCCCAAAACTCCAAGCCTTCCTCCGGAACTTCTGAAGTAGGGCGAAGCCAGGCACGTATACACGGGTTTACGGGTCGTGGAAAAGAAACCCCACAAACGGGCCCGCTGCTTCGACCGAAACCGGTTATTCTTGTCGGTTCCCCGTAGTTGCTGTGCAGGGAGGAGGCCTCCGCACCCGCTTCGGCAGCCGAAGCACGCCGCAGGGCCTCCCGGCAGGCTCTCGAGAAAAGCGCCGCCACAATCCCAGTCAGGCTCCCGGGAGGAAGGTTGGCGCCGAGCCCCGTGCAAGGAGAGAGAGAAAGGCAAGCCGGGAGGAAGGTCGTTGGGCGCCTCGGTGGCCGAGAACCGCATCGGGCGTCTCCNGGGCGCCTCAGTGGCCGAAAACCGCATCGGGCGTCTCCCGGGGGTCCTGGGAAGCGGCCCGCTCCCCGCGTCCACGGCTAGGTGGCCTTTTCTCCCCGGCGGAGGTGCCCAAAACGCCGCCAGGAATCGATTGCGAGGCTTGAAAACCGAAAGCAGCTTTAGGCCTGCTAAGAGGTGAACTGCAGCCAACCTGAGTTTGCTATTAAAGCCGGTTTTTATTGTGGAAAACGGTTTTGTTATTTTTCCCTCCTACCTCGAGGTTGCATTTAGCTCCAACTGGAGGGGGGAGAGCAAGCAAAGGCTCAGGCCAGCCTGGAAGTTGGTTGCCCTGGCCTGCCTGAAGGCCTGGAAGGGCTGCCGGCCTCNAAGGCTCAGGCCAGCCTGGAAGTTGGTTGCCCTGTCCTGCCTGAAGGCCTGGAAGGGCTGCCGGCCTCCCTCGGCCAAGAGGGACTGAAGCCCTTCACAAGCCACGTCCTGCTCTGAACCAGGTCACTGACAAGCCCGGCATATTCTTGCACCTTGTGTGAACCCAGGCAGCTTGCTCAGTGTCTAGCTTGAGTCCAGATTTCATCAAACAATGGGGACGTTGGGAAGTCTGAAACCCACAATTGCTGCATTCAGGGCAATTCACTGGAAGGATGAAACAATCCCAGGATACCCAGGAGTTGTCCAGAGCTTGGCCACTTGCAGGGTGCCCAAAACTTGCTTCAGGGGCCCTTTGGACGTGTGTCCTCATCAGTTTGAAGTGATGGGAAGTGATCCCATTTCTTTGTATCAAAAGTTCCCAGACGCCTCCCAGCTTCTTTTCAAAGCGGGCCCTTGGCCCAAGATTTTCATTTCCCTTTCCTTGGCTTGGTTTGTCTGTCTGTCTTCCTGCCTCCTTCCCCCTTCTCCTCTTCCTCCTCCTCCTCCTCTTCCCCTTCTTCCTCTTTCTCCTCCTCCTCCAAGACCCCATAGCTGTTGCTAGCAGATTGAGTTACTGGCTCCTGAGTAACAGGGCGCGGGGAAGGCTCGGGAGCAGCCCAGAGCACCTTTTCAAGCCCTTGTTTGGACCCTGGGCTTCCAGGGAAGCAGAAGACCTCTTCAAGCAAATGTTGGGCTTCTTGCTTCTTCCTGCTGCTGCCCGTCCTGGGTCTAGCCTAGCTGGTCTTGAGACACTGGCAGAGAGAAAGCAGCTCTCCTCTGAAAACTTGATCCTCAAAGCCTTTGGGGTCTGCAAAGTTAAGTGGCCAAGGGGGCGACTTTGCAGCCGTGGTGTGGGAGGAGAGCGAGTGAGCGAGAGCAAGAAATGCAGGCAAACAAATGTTTTTTTTCTTCTTTTCATTGACTGCCAAGTGTCTTTCCAAGGGAATGGAGGATTTCTTCTCCTTCTCCATCCACCCCCCCCCCCTTAACAAACAGATTTGTTTCAACTTGGGTGGGCAGAAAGGAGCCGCTTGTGAGGCCCAGAGCAGCCTTTACCTGCTGGAGCCTTTCACCTTTGGCTCCACAGGAGGCAGTTGGGGTAGGCCAAGAGCTGGGCTTGATGTGCTGCGACTGCCTCCTCCAAGAAAGCCCCATCTTCCCCCACTGCTCTCAACTGGCTCTTTTTTTTTTTTTTTTTTAANGCCTCTTTTTTTTTTTTTTTTTAAATTGGCAGAATTCTGCTTTTTCCGGTTTCCACCTCCTGTCAGGAAAACCCACAACTTTTGCAGCAATTCAGTCTCCGATGGGCAGCAAAGTTGTACCTGCGCTGAAGGAAGCCTGAAAGTAGATCTGGATGGATTTAAAAAAGGGCTGCCAAGGTAGCCGAGGATAAAGAGCAAGACCTCTTTAAATTTCCCACTACAACCCACTGCATTTTGAGAGACTGGGCATTTTCTCTTCTGGAAACCTACATAGGGTCCTCTGGGATTTAGACAGACACAAAGTTGACGAAATTACGCCCTTTTGTACTTTCTAACCTGAGAATAAATCCCAATAAAATCTCACTTGATAGATCGAGGGGCTTGTAAGTGGCAGTCTGAAGAAGTTAACTGAAATGCACAGTTGAAAAGGAAATGCAGGAAGGACCCCTAGCAAAGATGAATTAGTCAATAGATGTCTGCAGGGAAAGGGTCAAAAAAGTTAAAAAGCTTGATCTTGGTGGCGTGGTTGTGACCCTTCTCTAAATTCTTGCCTTGAAGACTGCGATCCTGTGCACCCTTCCCTGCTGATTTCAGTACCATTTTGCTTTCAATGGCCTGGTTGAGATAAACTATTTTAAATGTTGGTGGGGTACATATTAGATCCAATGCAGAAATATGAAAAAAAAAATATTGTTTAATCGAGGGCTGTTCTTTTAATCCATTTTTTAAAACTGCCTAAATTTACCTATTGGGGAATAAATCTGTGCTTAGTTTAGCTAAACATAATAAAGGTATGGATTGGGAGAATTGCACCCCCGGAAAGACCAAAAGGAGGTGAATTACTTCAGAGAAATCACGATCCACCCCACCCCACCCCACCCCGAGTTGCACGTGTGAATTTGAAAAGAAATTCCCAGGTCTTCCCTTCGATGTTCTGCTTTCTGTCCTTTAATTTGTTCGGCCAATTCGAAGAGGCGAGGGAGGCAATACAGGGCTGAGGGGGGCCGTGGACGGATGAACGCTTGAAGAGAGGAAACAGCCTGGGACTCGAAATGGACTCGGCCATTGCTAAACGACAAATAAAGTCTCAGTTCTGCACTTCGATGCCAGGAAAGGCTTCACCAACGCCTCTTTGGGGGAGGCAGCAGCGGCCGAGGCGCGTTTCTTCCGTCTCTCCGTGGCCGCCAGAGAGCCCCGACCCACGCGGGACCAGCTCTGGATCCCCTCTCGCCCTTCCAGAGGGAGAAGCGACCCTCCCCACGGCTGGCCCGGCTTTCTCCGCGCCCCAGGCCCAAAGGCGGCGACCCCGGTCCGCTCGGGGGCTCGGCCGGGCCTGGAGATCGTCGCCCAAGCCGCCTCTCCTTTCCCCCCCGCGGAGAAGGGAGCCGGGCCCGTCTTCCCTGCGGAGCGCGGGGGCAGATTGAGGGGCCGGAGAGAGGCCGGCGGGCGCTGAGGGGACTCGGGCTCTGCCCGTGAACGGGGCAAGGGGGCTGGGAAGGAGGTTGCGCAGCTTCCTGCAGCCAGGCAGGCCCGTGGGAAGGAAACTCTCTCCCTCTTTTTCTTTCTGTCTTTCTTTCTCTCCCTCTCTCTCTCTCTTTCACTCTTTTTCTTTCTCTCTCTTTCTGTCTTTCTCCCTCTCCCTTTCTTTCACTCTTTTTCTTTCTCTTTCTTTCTCTCTCCCTTTCTTTTTCTTTCTCTTTCTCTCTCTCCCTTTCTTTCTCTTTCTTTCACTCTTTCTTTCTCTCTGTTTTTCTTTCTGTCTCTTTCTCTCTCTCCCTTTCTTTCACTCTTTCTTTTTCTTTCTTTCTCTCTCCCTTTCTTTCACTCTTTTTCTTTCTCTCCCTTTCTTTCTTTCACTCTTTTTCTTTCTGTCTCTCTCTCTCTCTCTCTCCCTTTCACTCTTTCTTTTTCTTTCTCTCTTTCTCTCCCTTTCTTTCTCTTTCTCTCTCCCTTTCTTTCACTCTTTCTTTTTCTTTCTCTCTCTCCCTTTCTTTCTCTTTCTTTCTTTCACTCTTTTTCTTTCTCTCTGTTCCTCTTTCTGTCTCTTTCTCTCTCTCCCTTTCTTTCACTCTTTCTTTTTCTTTCTCTCTCTCTCTCCCTTTCTTTCTCTTTCTTTCTCTCTCCTCTCTTTCTTTCTCTTTTTCCTCTCTTTCTTTATTTTCGTCAGGATCCTAAATTCTCCAGTCCTCAAGAACCTGAAGAGATTTTCTCCGATTGCCTTCCAAGTGTCACCCCACCCCACGCCTCCGCCGTCCGCGGGACCGCCTTTGGTTGGTCTTTCCGACGGGGCAGAAAGAAGGGAGGCGACCGGCCAGGCTGATCTCCTTTCTTCCGAAAATCCCTCCGTCTCGCCCGTCCGTCCTGGGGGGCCTCCAGCCTCCTTCCTAACCGCCCATTCGTTTCAGTTTAGGTTTGAGGGCGAGCGGGCAGGTGTCGAGTGTCGCCCTTTATAGGATGCTACGGTAAGTCTCCCGGGCAGCGCTTCAACCGAGAGTTTCTGCAGAGAAGGCGGGGAAGGACGAGCGGAGCGGGCCGAGTCTGTCTGTCTCCCTCCCTCCCTCCGTGTGTGTCTGTGTGTGTCTGTGTGNGAGCGGAGCGGGCCGAGTCTGTCTGTCTCCCTCCCTCCCTCCGTGTGTGTCTGTGTGTGTCTGTGTGTTCGGGCAAACACGGAGAGGAAAAGAAACCGCCACTTGCGCCTCTCAATATTTGTCTCTTTGTCGTCCTTAGCGAGGATCAAGCCAGGATGCTGCGTTATTCTGAAGCCTCGACTAAACCGAAGCAAACAGCAGCGCCAGGCTTGTTTTCTCTGGGATGTTTTTCGGTGGTGGGGGGGGCAGTTATAGTAGGAGCCACTTAGTGTCCCCCCCCCACCCCACCCCTCGGTTTCCAGGAATCTGGGTCGGGCGGCTGTGCCCCCTTGTCCGCCCGGGCGCTCCACGGAGTTGTGGGAAACTGTCACTGCGCCCAGCTCGCTTGATGCGCTTTGATGGAAGCTGCAGTCCCCAAGGCCGTCAGGAAAGGGGACCCGGTTGAGGAATCCGACTCGGGGGAGGTTTCTTCCCCGGGAAGCGGGTCTTTGTGTGGGGGTGTTTTTGCTTTTTTTTTAAAATCCTTCTCCGCCTCTTCCTGTTCAATTGATGAAAAGCCCGGGCGGCGGAGAGGGAGGAGGGGACTGTTCCAACCCCGAAAGCGAGAGGCCGGCGAAGAGAGGCGCTTCGGGGAGAAGGCAGGCCGGGCGATTGGAGGGATCTTCGTGCCAGACCAGGCCGCAGTTCAGAGGGGCGGGATGGAAGGAGAGAGCGGGNAGGCAGGCCGGGCGATTGGAGGGATCTTCGTGCCAGACCAGGCCGCAGTTCAGAGGGGCGGGATGGAAGGAGAGAGCGGGGCGTTTTGTGGGACTTCTGGATTGCGCAGGGCGGCCTTCCTCGCCCTCCGCCTTGGAAGAGCGGCCCCACAAAAGCGTCCGGGGAACAAACTCTTCCTCCGGCGGGCGGGGGAGCATCCCACCCTGCGGGGAAGAGATCCGGCTAATCCCGAGCCTCTCCCCCCCTCCCAGGTTCATTTGGGGCTTTTATTTTTAGTTTTTGCCGTGTCAGGCGGGCCGCGTAACGTTTTGGCCCCGGCGGCGCCCGAGTGACCGAAGCTGGAGCCCTTTTCGCAGCTATGAACCTCGATCTGGGAGCTTCCCGGGCCCCGCAAGAGCCTCCGACACTTCCCGGGGTGGGGTAGGGTAGGGTGGCCGGGCGCATCGGCCCTATTAAGGTTCTCCAAGCAAGGCTGGGAAGAAGGAGCGGGGAATCGAGGGCATTTCGGGCAGCGGCCGGGATGAAGTCCCGGTTTGGGTGGGATGAAGGACGGCTCCTTCTCGTCCTCCGCTCAGCCGGGGCGCCTCTGTCCCGTTGGCCGAAGCGGAACACCGCAATGGTTCTGGAGAGCAGTTGGGAGGGGGGGAAAAAGAGAGTGGGAGAGGGAGGAGGAGAGAGGCAGAGAAGGCGAAGGAGAGAAGAGAGGGAGAGAAGGAGAGAGAATAGGAGAGGAAGGAAGAGAGGACAGAGGGAGAGAAGAAGAGGGGGAGAAGGAGAGAGAAAGAGAGGGAGTGAAGGAGAGGGAGGAAGAGAAAGAGGGAGAGGAGGGGAGAGAACAGAGAGGGAGGAAGAGAAGTTGAAAGAATAGGAAAGGGAGAGAAGGAGAGGGAGGAAGAGAGGGAGTGAAGGAGGGGGAGGAAGAGAGGAGAGAAAGGGAGAGGAGGAGAGAGGAAGAGAGAGAAGTTGAAAGAGAACAGGAAAGGGTGAGAAGGAGAGGAAGAGAGAGAAGAGAAGGAGAGAGGGAGGAGAGAGAATAGAGGAAGAGGAGAGAGAGGGAGAGGAGAGAGAAGGAGAAAGGGGGGGAGAAAAAGAGAGAGAATAGGCATAACCAGAGAGCTGCTGAGGTCAGTTGCAATGAAGAGCTCGCTTGAAAGCTGCACTCTGAAAAGTAAAAATAAATAAAACCAACAAATAAATGATCGATCGATCGATGGAACGGAATTTTACGGCGGACCCTCCAGCCGCCAAAGACGGGCGAGAGGATCCCCTTGCGCTGGTCGCGTCCTCAGCCTGAATCGAGGCCTCTGTGGTTCCCCCC